>JAJAGP010006842.1:0-17741 GCA_025084515.1 Ancistrus triradiatus | reverse complement strand
TATAGGTTGTTTGCTGTATGTATGATATAATGAGCTCTTTGTGAAATATTGCCTTATTGCACTGCATTGAAATTTTGACACTTAGTGTTCTGATCCAGCTGAGCTCTCCACTAGAATAAATCTGATATAAAAAGTGAATGTTGCAAAGCCACCAATAGGGTTTCAGCTGTGATTGTAACCACAGTATGCTTTAACATTGACATGCATATCTGGCCTTTAAGCCACAATTACTTGGACTGTAAGACCGTTTCAAAGCCACTTTAGATGTTTTATAGTAACTGTGATATTCTTCAGAGACACCATGTTTGTAAAAGCATAAAATTTCAAATTGTAAAGTTGCTTTGAGACAATGCTCCATTGTAAAAAAAAAAAAAAAAAGAAAGAAAAAAAAAAGAAAAATGTGCTATAGAAATAAATCTGTCTTGACTCAATGGCATTGCCAAGCTTGAAAAATGGATGAAATTGGTTTGATGTTATCAGATTAAGTTTGTGAGTAGAAATAAGTATCAGGTTTCTACTAGATGTCCTTTAGTAGACGCCGTTCAGTCAGTCTTTGACTACTGGTAGATAGTAACGGTAAGATGGCTATCTGATTATCTCTGCATTTAAAATTCCTGTAGTTTACATTTACAGCATTTAGCAAGTGCTTTGTAATCTTCTTAGCACACATTTCTTCCTTTGGCTACAGACACCATTTAGCTAAATCCCTGTTAGGCGTTTGTGTATTTTAATAAACAAAACAAAACAAAAACCAGCAGAAGTAGCTAAGAAACACAGGTCACATGGGCAGCCATTGGAGGTTCAGTCCATCAGCTGAGTGCCACGATTGAGAGAACCTGTGATTCATGTGTTCCTTGAGGTTTAAAGGTGGGTCCAGTAAAGTCATTCTGGAATGAGTACAAAGTAGGGATGGGCAATATGTCAACTTTCGATTGTGAACAATTAAAAATGTCTTCACAATCTGGTTGCAAACACTGTCATACTATACACATTTGTGCTGAAAGCATTACAGCATAAGAGAGTGTTTCCTGTGGATCATTAGGTCTGATCACGTGGTAAAGCAAAAAGGGAGAGGGGGCAGTTACTACTAAAAAATGAAACAATCAGACCTGTCTTTTTCTTATTAATATTCAGCAATGGCGTAGCTGGCTGGATTGGTTAAACAAACACTTAATAGTTATGTGAGCTAATAAAGGCTAGTTCATTTTCAGTGACAGTTATAACTGCCTTTTTGTTTGCTTTTTTAAAGATTTGTTTTGTTTATCTAAATCTGGTTTTAGTGCTTGCTGCTGTAGATTGTTTGCTGTATGTGTGAAGTTATGAACTGTTTGTGAAATATTTGCCTTATTCCAATTCATTGAAGTTTGGCCACTTAGTATTCTGATCTAGCCGAGCACTCCACCAGAATAAATTGGATATAAAAGGAAATGTTGCAAATGCACTAATAGGATTACAGTGTTAACGTAACCACAATATGTTTAAGTTTGATATGTAATATATTTGGTCCTTACTCCACAATTGCTTGGATTGTAAGTCACTCTGGACATGAGCGGCTTTTAAATGACTAAATGTAAATAGTTCAGAACCATGTTAGATGTTTTATATTACTGTGATGTTCTTCACAGACACCTACAACATGGTGGTGAGATTAAATTTTTTAAAACTGTTTAACCATTTTTTGGAAAGTGCACTTTTGTCTAATGGGACTTTGTGATTTATGTTCTTTTTGATCAGTAAAGAAATTATTTTGGTTGCTGTGTTCAACTGCACATTAGTCCTAAAACTAACATGAAAAATAATCACAGACATATTGCCTAAAAACTTACGGAATAATGTAAATTGAATTAATCTTAACTCCAGAAAATCCACACTGTATAAGGCATTATATGCATTAATGGAGGTGTATTGTACAGGTGCTCCCTGATTACCGACGGGGTTAAATGTATTATGAACTGAGGAGTTTAGCGAGCGTTTGGTAGTGTGGTCTATATCGTATAATAGCGGAGAATATGATATGTTATGTTTAAAACACTTACATTAACCTATAGTTGGCCAAAATCATTAACACAAAGCTTATTTTATAATAAAGTGTTGAAAAATCTCATGTAATTTAGTGAGTAATGGATAGAAAGTGAAAAGTGAAAGCAAACACTCTATTAGTGAACTAGCATAGCTGCTAAGCTAACTGCATTCTGTGTTTCTTTTCGGTTTTCTTTCGACTGGCTCTTATAAGTAACCCTTTTGGAGACTTATTTGCACTAAGAATATAGTATTGTAGACGTAAAAACGAAGAAAAACATGATAAATACAGCAGATATCTTCAATCAACAAGAGCTATTATGAACCTGAATCACTGTACTTTATCATGCATCATGACTCGAGTTTCGGCTGAAATGAGTCATGTGGCTCGGCTCATACAAGTTTAAGCAAGTGCTCTGAGTACTCAGATAAGTGTTTTCTAGTCAAAATGCGTCTAGTCAAACTGTGTCTGTTGGTTCCCACCTTGCACACTGTGTTACCAGTTAGACCCTGCTCCACACAACCCTGAATTAGATTAATTGGGTATGAAAATGAATGAATGAGTGAATGACTCACCATTTAGAATGAAATATGGATCAGGGTGCCTTCAGGTGGGAGGGGGCCCACTTTGATTTTATAGGCGAGCATCATTATATCAGTCTGATACAGACAGCTACAGGAAGCTAATAAATTCAGCTCTGGGGTGACGTGAGGAGAACCTGGTTAGATTGAAAGCCAGACAATGGGGTAATTATCTGTGGAAGGAGGAAAGTTATCCCCTGTGGAAGGAGAATTTGCAGGTAGCGGTTGTCTACAAGGTTATCCATGGTCACATTATTGTGCCATTCAAAGAGGGCATGTAGTTTCACAGTAGACAATGAGTGTAAACAATGGTTTGTGCTTACTGAATGAGGCTGAACACCACTGTAAAATAGCTTCTGATGATTACAGTGAAGCCTTGAATATACATGCACTGTAACCTTACAGTATTGGCAGACGCCCTAATGCAGAACGACTTAAAGGTATTCTTTTTAATAGAATTTATGTTATACTAATACAAGAACACAATCCAACCAAATCCCTGTTGGGACTGATCTACAGTACTGTGCAATAGTCTTAGGCCACTATTAGATTTGTTGCTTTATGAATGGTATAATGAACATTGTATGTATAACATGCTGTCAACAATTGGACCCGGAAATTACAAACTTGGATTTGTGACTCTGTAATTTTCTTTTCGACTGATCTTCATTCCAGTCTTTGTGAGCTTTAGCTTATATTGACCTTTTCACTGTGGTACCCTTCCTTTTCTTGGTTACTACCCTTCAAAAAAGACCATTCCTGATCAAGCTTCTTCAGACTGTAGAGGGTCAACATGACATCCTGATGAACCTGTGTAATGGGAGGTCACACTAAACACTGTAGCATATAGTTTTATGTGTAAGTGTTTCAGTCTTCACCATCATGCTGAGTGAAGAGATCAGTGTTTCATCGTTGTCTGAAGACCGCCAGAAACTTTCAGACATCCAGTGGAAGTTATTGCGCTTCAGTAGGGGGAGTCTTGATGCTTCCATTCCATTCATCTTGAGTGGTGGGTCTAGACAAGCCAAGCTAGAGTCTCAAACGATACGAGGTACAGAGTGGGGTTTAGAGCCTTTAGGCAATACAAAGCTTATCCATTTTTGGTTTTGTAGGTGAGCATCAGGGTTATAAATCAGTTGTGGGAGGGATTCAGTGAAGCACAGCAATGGGGAGATATGAGAAAATAAATAGAACAGCATGTATATCCAGGAAAAATGCATTTCTGTTCTTGGACTTGCACTCAACAAAGGTGGTCTTGACTACAGCCCTATGTTAATTGTGTTGGCAGATGAAAGGTTGAGAAGGATCAGAAGTGATGAATGTTTGGTTACCTTGACAGTATAGAGTTTCTGAAAAACAGCCACAAGAACAGTTTCTGTGGTGTGTTCTGTAATACTGGTGCCATTCTGTGTAAGGGAGAGTACTGATTAAAACCCTTGAACAGAGAGAAAGGCCTGAGTCATTACTCCTGTCTGTAGCCGTTGGTGTCTTGAGTTGTCTAGCTTTGAGCACAGTAGGAACAAGACCAGATGTCAGGGTTTCTTAGGGAAGGAATGCAGGGGTGGAGGTCTTGAACAGTCATTTGAAGCATATTGTTTGGGCTGGAATTCTGTGAACAGGTTGTAGGATTGCTGGGTGACAGAAGCTGTAGAATATCTTCGGTATAAAAAGGCAGGCAGTGTCCGAGTCTTTCTGGCTAGCACTGATGCAAAAAATACTAACAAAAGCCAAGTAGTGACTCACAGTCTACTAAGTAATGATGTCATCCTAGACAGCTGGCTTAGTAAGGGTCACCATGGAAACACATCAACCAAACTTTTCCACCGCGCAGTTGTGTTCTATTTGTAGAGCCCTGCTGTGCTGTTTCTGTTTCAGCTGGCTTGTGGTTATGAGAGTCCTGGGCCCATATTTAGTAACATTCTAAGAGTATGGCTGCTAATCTAGGATCAGATTTTGCTGTTACCATTGTGATAAATACAGATGTACATGTGTAGGAAGCACAGGCGTAGTGTTTTCACAAGGACATTTTTGGCATCATAGGCATGATTTGACTGTGAAATAAACTACACCATTCCCCAACAAATGCCCCAGTTGTTGCTAGTTCTTTCGAATCTATATAGTGGCCGTTCTCTTCAGTTTCACTAATTTTGTTTGTGCTTCTAGAGCAATCTGCAACAACTGGTACATTTAATGTACATTTACAGCATGTATCAGATGCCCTTATCCGGAGCAACTTACAGCTGATACAAAAGTACAGTTACAAAGTACAGTCCAAGCAGCTGTTAGAGCTTTGCTCAAGGACCCAGCAATGGGAGCAGGATGTGAATTCTGGACTTTCTGGTCAGTAGCCAAATGTCTTAATAACTGGGCCACCACTGCTCATATATTCACCTGGATGATTCTTTTAAAAACACTGGTCATTAATTTCATCCAGCATGTATCGGTGATATAGCTGGTTTGAATACATTGTTTAATTGTTTATAATTACTTGATGTGTAATTGCAGCTCTAGTACAAGTCTTGGCGAAAGGCGTCCCCTTCATAACCCGCCCAGGGCGTTTTCATGTCACACCTACACCCTGGTGGTCAGACTAGTTCTCATTTGAATGTTCAGAAGAATGTCTAATGGTTTTTAATTTGGGAAGGTGCGAAGTGTGATTTTGGTTATCTGCTGTGTTTCCATCTGCTACTGTAATCACAGCTTGTGTCTGTGTCATATGCATGTTATTGTATCCTTTTACATGGAATAGTCTTTGTATGAAGTATTACTAATAGAGTGATGGGGAGGTTGTATAATGGAAAACAGCAACAGTGAGGTATGTGAGGAATTTGTGGAATATACGAGTAGAATCAGTATGACATCAGTAGGGTGTTTTATAGGGAGTCTGGAAATAGCACAGTTTTTCTTGCAGTTTTTTTTCCTCTGACCCGGTTCTATTTCTGGCCGTCTTTAGCTCAGTAGACAACTGATCTTGATTAGATGAACTCATTATGTGCTTCTGAATTTAAAAAGCCATTTATACTGAAAGTAATTGAATCTTCTAATGTTTAAATGGTCAGGCCAGAGCAGTGGATCAGCAACTGTCACTGTGCATTCCGGTGTCATTTGCTCATCAGCTGTGTAATCTGGTGAACCCTGCTTAGTACAGAGCCGCCCTGCTGCTTTCCAGTCAAACCTGTTATCTGTGGCATTTCTGTGCTGCTTCAACATCTAACAACAGGTGTGTTATGCAAGAGGCTTGTATAGTTTTTAGTATTATTATTCATTGTTTAATAACCCATAGTTGCAGCCAATTAAGTCCTTTAAATCTGAATATGCCAAGATATAAAACCAGTTATATATGTGTATATAGCCTATATGGACAAAAGTATTGGGACATTTACACATTATACCTACAGGAGTTTTTATAGCCATTAATATACCAGTATCCATAGGCATTAATATGAAGTGGGTAGACTTTCATATCTGGGAAGACTTGCTAAGAATTTGTGTCTTTGGGAAATTTGCCCATTCATCCAGAAAAGAATTTGTGAGGTCATACACTGATGATGGACGAGAGAGCCTGGCTTGCAGTCTCTGTTCTAATTCATCCCGAAGGTGTTTGCTGAGGTTAAAGTCAGGGTTCTGTGTGGGCAAGTCCACAGAACATGTTTCCACTGCTACAGAGTCCAGTGTTGGTGTGCTTTACACCTCTATCTGACACTTGCCATTGTGTTTGGTGATGTTAGGCATACATGAAACTACTCAGTCATGGAACCCACACCATGAAGCTCCCTGAGCACAATTTATGTGCTGTTAATGCCACAGGAGGTTTGGAAATCTGCAGTTACTGAGTTGTTGCTGACTTTTTTGCACTATGCACCTCAGCCCTCAGCGACCCCGCTCTTTGTAAATGCAGCAAACATGTCGGCTGTGTGGAACTGGCGCTCTACAGTGCAAGCATTTTGTTCGCATTTGCACCTTCACTTTAAAGAAATGTGAATGGAATGATTATTTAGGCACTTGAACATAACGAGATCTTGCCCTGAATGCTCTAGTGCTTTTTCCGAGTGTTCATCTTGTCTGTCTCATTACGTAGTGAGTGCCCTTGCTGCCTACTTCTTATGTGGGGCGTTCTCTTTGTAAAGCTTCCTAACTGATAATGGAACCCTACGAATGGTTAATGAAACAGAATATTTCGCCACCCAATTGTTTACACCGTCGACAAACGCTAGCAAAGTTTTACAGGTCTGTTTCTAGACTTTTCCGTTTAACGAAATTTTTATCTTTCCTTAAATTTTCTTTTTGAAGGAATAGTGTAGCACTACATTTGCAAAATTCCCGGAATTTTCAAAGTTCGGAAATTTACCATGGGAATAAAATGGGAATATTTGAAGCTAAAACTGAGAAACTTGCGTATAGTTGGTAAAAAATATACTGATGCATAATCTTGGCTAAAATAATTAGATATGATACCAAAACAGTTGCATAGCAAATCTACTCCTCAATCCCTGGCACATGGCACATTAGACACTGAAGGGCTATTGAGGCCACACCCCCTGCATTCACTGCTTATTCCTCCATCACATGTACAGTATATGTCCAGATGATTTCTAGAAACCTGACGGTCGCCACTACTGAAAGCACACATTTGAACTAATGGACTACCTAAAGTCAGGTAAGTTTTGACGAGGTTCATATTTTTATTGACAGTAATAGCATTGAAACATTTAAGCAACTATTAAATCAAGGTGTAATCTCAAGCTTAATGAGGCTAGCTTAGGCTAGCTACCTATATGTTTTGCCGCAACGGGTTTCTGTAACCAAGAATTAATACTTATTAATTATTTATTTAACATTTTGAAGACCATTAGCATTAGTGTTTTTGCACTTTGTCATTTTATTCAACAGTATAATGCCACTTGTATCATCTGATGTTTGGGGACATTTCACACCAGCTAGTATGGATGGAAAGTCTTTGTTTTTGTGTAAATATTGTGGAAAGACGTATGTGAAAAATCTGCAGCAATATATCAATAAGTGACACAAATTTCTCCGGAGCTCAAAACAGCAGAATAGAGTTCCACTCCAGCAGAAAATGCATCTGTTGCATTGGACACAGACACATCCTCATCAGTTGTTGGTCCTTCTGGTAAGAGAAGCATTCTTTGATTTAGAAGAATGTAGCCCAAGCAATTTATGCTACTGACTTCCCTCTGATGTTACCATCAAATGTCTACTGGAAGAGGTCTTTCAACATTCTCCGACCAGCATGCGTCCCTCCAGCCAGACATGCATTATCAACTCATTTGCTTGATGATGAGTTTAACAGGATGCAAGCCAAGGTCACAGACACCATTCACGGGGCAGACTGCATTTCAGTCATATCGGATGGATGGTCAAACATTCGAGGACAAGGAATTATCAATTTCATTGTCACTACCCTACAACCTGTGTTCTGCAAGAGCATAGACACAAAAGATAAGCAGCACACAGGTACCTACATCGGTGAACTGCTGAAAGCAGTGGTCAGTGACCTTGGGCCAGACAAGGTTTATGCAGTTGTAACCAACAATGCCCAAAATATGAAAGCTGCCTGGGCACCAGTGGAGGAAACATACCCTCATATAACAACCACTGGCTGTGCTGCCCACACTCTCAATCTTCTCCTTAAGGACATCAAGGCACAAACAATACAAGAGAGCAAAGGAAGTGGTGAAATATGTCAAAGGCAATCTCTCAAAGCAAAACAGAGTACCACACTAAAACAGATGTTGGAGTTGAGATGTTATCATGTCCACTGATAGTCACAAGTCTACTGGAGGGAAAGGAGTCTTTTTAACAGATGGTCATATGTCAGACTGAAGGCATCGAAAGTGATGTGAAGAGAATTGTCTTGGATGATGTGTTTTGGGAAAGACTAACTGGAAGCCTCACAATCTTCAAACCCATAGCAGCAGCCATTACCGATTACCGATTGAGGGGGATGATTCCATCTTGTCACATGTTCAGTACCTTTTTTCTGATTTTAAGCAGCAAATCCAAATGGCTCTGCCCACTTCCCCCTTCCTCAAAGAGGAGGAAAAGGCAGTGGAACAATTAATGGAATGGCAAAAGTTTGCATGTCACCAATACATGCAGCAGCATACATGTTTGACCAAAAGTGCCTACAAAGTCACTGACAAATCACTGCTTTGTCTGACCACCTGAAACTTGATGTTGGCAAGTTATTGGTAGTTTGGCCAAGTGTCGTACCAAGCATGGCCTTTGGCAAGGCGAGGGGATCTGGCAATCAAGCCAGCACATGCCAGCATCCATCTGGTGGAAAGGCCTTTGTGGATCAGAGACCCTTGCACCCACAACCTCCATCCTCCTCGAAGTCCCATCAACATCAGCAGCCTCTGAACGGAACACTGTTTGGGAACACCCACACAGTTTGGCAACAGGCTCACAAATGGGAATGGGACTTCCCAATGAGAATGGGACAACTAGTGGCCATCTGAGCAAATCTAAAGTTCTCTGAGCCAAACACAGAGCTATCCTCAACTAGGCTGATGCAGACACAGAGGAAGAGTCAGATGTTCCAGATGATGATGAAGTGAGCATGGAGGATACCGAGGTTCAGGAAGAAGCCTGAAAGTATTAAGCAAAAATGCAGAGCATGCAGAGGCCAGGCTTGAGAACCTTGTGGGAAAATACCTTTATTTGATTTTGTTAAATTTGATCTTTTTTCTTTTTTTCTTTCTTTTTTTAAGAAGAAGGAATGCTGCTTTGTTTTACATTTTGAATGGCACTTTTTGTTGAGGGGGTGGGGGTGTAGGAGTTGCGTTCTTTTGATTGTTTTTTGATTAAACTTTTGATTGTTTAATGAAAGAATTAAGCATTTAAAAGTTCTGCTTGCAAACAACTGTCATAGTTATTATTTCTATTGTTATGCTTTCATGTCAGCTGTTGACAAAAAAAAGGTACATTGATGATAGTGTATGATATAGTTCCTTTAAATTATCTAATATTTCCTATTAATTCTATTAAATCCCCAAAGTTCTCAAAATGTCCATGGAAAGTTTACATTTTGGAATGTTTCCAAAGCTCCTGAGCTAAAGTTCCCATGGAAAGTTACTGGAAGTTTATCGGAAATTTTCCACCCCTTTGCAACCCTAGGTAGCACACAATGAGCAGATAAAATATAAACAGAAGCTAACCTAAAGACTAACATGAGAGAAATGTAAGCCCTTCTGTATGACATGTGTGGTTTAGCACATTTAGCTAATAACTAGTCGTACATTTAATTGATTAAAACTAACAAGAACCAAAGGAATAAAATGTGAAATTTATAAAAAAAAGTAGACTTGCATAATTACTTACATACAGTGGGGCAAAAAAGCTGTCGAAGGACACCAGGAAGAAGATTTTAAGCCAAAACCTCCTTCCATCAGTGAGAGCATTGAAGATGGAACGTGGCTGGGTCTTCCGGCATGACAATGATACCAAACACACCGCTCGGGCAATGAAGGAGTGGCTCTGTAAAAAGCATTTCAAGGTCCTGGAGTGGCCTAGCCAGTCTCCACACCTCAGCCCCATAGAAAATGTGTGGAGGGAGTTGAAAGTCCACATTACCCCAAAACATCACTGCTCTAGAGGAGATCTGCATGGAGGAATGGGCCAAAATACCAGCTACAGTGTGTGCCAACCTGGTGAAGACTTACAGGAAACGTTTGACCTCTGTCATTGCCAACAATGGTTATGTTTCAAAGTATGAAGAGTTGAACTTTTGTTATTGACCAAATACTTATTTTCTACCACAATTTACAATTAAATTCTTTAAAAATCCTATTTCCTGGATTTGTTTTTCTCATTTTGTCTCTCATAGTTGAAGTGTACCCATGCTGAAAATTACAGACCTCTCTCATCTTTCTAAGTAGGAGAACTTGCACAATCAGTGGCTGACTAAATACTTTTTTGCCCCACTGTATTTAACACCCGATACACAAAACAAGTACAATGTAATTCAGTCATTTTATTTTTAAGTCTTCCACATAGCCCTGTAATTAAATTTTACACATATGTCGGTACAAACTATTTTTAAATGTATTAAAAATTGTTATTTTATAATGTGTAATATTTTATGTTTAAACAATTATTGTTTGATTTTTTTTCAGTAAGAAAATAATTTAGGTCTAAAAATACATTTTCAGTGTGTATTCAGTATTCGACCTTCTGCTTTCGGCCAAATGTTTCATTTTGTTTGGTTTCAGCCACAAATTTTCATTTCGGTGCATCTTTAATTTTTAAGCATTCTAACATTAAATTGATGACACAAAATCTTCAATGTAACTGTTTGTCATTGTAAGGGTGATTAACACATTGTAAACAAAAAAAGTCCAACTGAAACTTTGCAGTGTTCACACTCTCTGAGCGTCTGGTTTTGAAACAGAAGCCGCAGTGTACGCAGTGTCTACACAGTGCTCAATGTCAGAAGTAAAGTTCTGAGAAGTCTGTCACACTAATCCAGTTTTATTGCTTTGGTGTAACTTCTGTTAGTTTGATGGAGCTCACAAAGCAGCACACATTTCCTGATGTAACTAGATGGTGTAACAAACTGTGATTTAACTAAAACAAACACCCCCACATGAAGGCACCATGCCAAATAGTGACGCAACAATATCATTATTTACTGTTCTGTGTTAATATTATATAACATTTTTTTTCTGAAGTGTAAAAAATTGTTGATTGTGGAATATCTGGGAGGGAAGTAATTTCACAAACTGACTTGTTACAATGACAGTAATGACAGTATACACTTTATTACAATATAGTGGGACTGTGGTGCTACACGGTTTAAAGTTGTGGACTATGGACTGGAAGGTCCTGAATTCAAGCCCCAACACAGCCAGGTTCCTAGTGTTGGGCCTTTGATCAAGGCCCTTAATCATCAATTACTTGGATTGTACATTGTAATATTGTGTCATTTGTAAGTCACTTTGGACAACAGCATCTGCTAAATGTAAAAGTAAATATAAAGCTTACAGGCATGGAGTCTCCACATAGCAAATAGTGTCTGTAAACTGGGTTGTACTGAACGCTTTATGACACATTCATAAGATTCACCTTTCACCATCAGAAAGTTAATCAACTATTTGCTCTGCCCTTCTAAAACAAAAGTCCATAGAAGTTAGCCAACTTTGAGTACTTGAACAGAGCCATGACATAAATTCCGTCAGACACCTTTTGAGATGAATTAGAATGCCAAATTGAGCCAGAGTCTATTATAGTCATGTTTCAAAATCCAATGGAAAGCCTTCTCAAAAGCGTGAAGACTGTTGTAGGGGCAAAGGGAGACAAACTCCGTACTAATGCCTAGGTTCAGGGAAAATCCATGTCACAGAATTGCTTTGCTTGTATTTGTTGGACAGTGGATTCACATCTAGATCAGCACACATTCAAATTAGGTATACCATTGTTTTATCAATGATATAATGGCCATATGTCTTTATTTCTCTCTCTTGTTATTAGAATACAACCATAAAACACAGGAAATTTGAATGCACTATTAAAAAACTGAAAGCAATCAGAAAAAACAGCTGTTATAGGCTATAGTATCAATTATTTGGTGTGACCTCCCCTTACACTTGAGCAATAGCAGCATCTGGCAACTTTATAGGGATGCCAAGTTGACCCTTCTATAGTATGAAGAAGATTGATGAGGAAGGGTCTTTTTACAAGGGTAGCAGCCAAGGACTCACTTTCTGGAAGGGAACAAGGGTGAAGATGTGCTAAAGATCACAGACTGACACTTTTTGATGAATACATGAGCCCAGGGACTGGCCGATACCAGTACCAATATTGGTGCACCCCCAATACCTGTTATGCTCTCCCCCCTACAAGTGCACACTTTTCAGATGTAGCCTATGTTGAGACCGAGATTGTAAATATTGAGTATTTGAGACAAGTGCTCAGAATTCAGCAACATCAGAATTCAAGACATGCATTAGCTTGTAGGACAGCTGGTTGTTTTAAGCAGCCCCAATGAGTGTCTGACTAGTATTGATAGAACCTTGAATAGCCATTGATGCTGATGTGAAATAAATAAACTAAACAAAGCAAAGAAATTCTCAGTTGAAGCGTATTTGCATCACAGTAAGCCAACACTGCGTATCTACGCTGCCGCGCATTAACCAGCCTGATGATTGTTTGGCAGGGAGGTGTGCAGATTGCGTGCTGGAAAACATTGTAATGAGACTACAATGGTGCTGGATTGCTCTGAAAAAACAAGTACAACTAGCATAATAGTTCTAGTTTTGTTTAGCAGAAGAAGAATGTGAGGCCAGATGCAGCATTCAGATGCAGTATTCAGAAGTAAATAGCTTGGTTTTCCTCAAAACAGTGACCATTACATGTAGTCATTCAACCTTGAAAGAATACCTTTTGTACTGCCAGCCATTAAAGGTCAAGTGTGCTGTTCAGAAAATGCCCAGGAAAGAGTAGGGTACAGCTGGCTATTTCAGGTAAAAGAGAAATCGATATAAACCTCAAGAAATGGAACACTTGAGAATACTGATCCTAATTTAACATAATCTGCTCATGGATGGCTCAGTTGTTAAGAGTCTGGACTATTATTGATCAGAAGATTGTGAGTTCAAATCTCAGCTCCACCAGACTGCCACTGTTGGGTCTGCATGAGTTTTCTTGAACAAGGTGCTCAAATGAATCTTTCTGTCTCTCTCTCTCCCTTTCTTTCTTTAATTTAGGTCATGTATTTTTCTTTTTTGTGAGTTATAATGTTTTAAAAATTCTAGTGGAGTTGGGAAGCGAAAGATGTGTACATGTATGTCAGAATGGAGGGCTTGACTACTCTTATCTACAGGTGAGCACTGCTCATAGTGATAATATTTTAACGTCAGTCATTTTTGTGAGCTTTAATCCAGTTTTTGCTGGATGTCCAAAAACACCAATGAGCCAAAACATTAAAACCACGTATTGTTCTCATTACAATGGTAAGTGAACAGTCAGATCTTGTAGTCGACGTGTTGGATACGGGTGAAATGTTTGGGAGTAAAGATCTGAGCAACTTTAGTAAGGGACAAATCATTATGGCCAGATGACTGGATCAGAGAATTACCCAAGCAACAAGGCTTGTGGGCTGCTCCCAAGCAGGTAGTGTTCTTGGAGGGATAAGCCACTAACTGGCAACAGGCAGTTGTGGCTAAAGGCTCATCGATATGTAAGAGCCATGAATCTTATCGTGTTTGATCCGAATGGTGGTAAAAGTCATGAAAAAGTCAAGAAATGTTTATTGCTGGTTACAGGAGGAATGTGTCACAACATAGTGCAGCACCTCCTGCTAAGGATGGAGCGATCTAGTTGCAGACTTGTCAGAGTGCCCACCATGCTAACCACTGTACACCCGAAAAAGCACAAAGTGCACGCGAGTCCTACAGCAATAGAAGAAGGTCCTCTAGTCTGATTAGTCTCGTTTTATTTTCCATAACGCAGTAAAAAAGTATTTAGTCAGCCACTGATTGTGCAAGTTCTCTTAGAAAGATGAGAGGGGTTTGTAATTTTCATCACAGGTACACCTCAACTATGAGAGACAAAATGAGGGAAAAAATCCAGGAAATCACATTGTAGGATTTTTAAAGAATTTAATTGTAAATCATGGTGGAAAATAAGTATTTGGTCACCCACAAACAAGCAAGATTTCTGGCTCTCACAGACCTTAACTTCTTCTTTAAGAAGCTCTTCTGTCCTCCACCAGTTACCTGTATTAATGGCACCTGCCTGACCTCACTATCTGTATAAAAGACACCTGTCCACAGCCTCAAACAGTCAGACTCCAAACTCAACCAAGACTAAAGAGCATTAGTACCGAGCAAATGACGAGGATCGAGACAATTTTTTTTCTGTCAAAACTGAATTAGACGATTTCAGAGGTGGCCGAGAGCGAGATACGACTGTATTTTAAAAAGCCATTGCTGTCTAACATCAAGGACAGAATGAAGTTTCTGGTAGAATATGGAAAGTCTGATTCAGCGTGGTTCAGCAGAGCTGTGTGGACGCATAATTCGTGATTTGAGTTGCATGGTGATGGTCCAGTATTGGGTTATTGAAGATATAATGAGAAATACAACAGTAAATGCATCTACACTAACATTAAACATGGAGGTAGAGATATTGTGGAGTGGAAACCATTTCAGATGCTCGTATTAGTGAGCTGCTTCTCTGTGAAAAGTCAATTAGTGCTTTGAAGAACAGAAAAAGTTTGCTCCCCACAATTCAGAGGTTGTTTTCTAAAGAGGAATGATCACATGTTTGTTTTCAATAAGACAGTGCTCCTGCTCACACTGTGAAGACCATCAAGAAGTGGCTTGAGAACAAGTAACCAGTTCATGTCTTGGACTGGTCAGAGACCAGATTTGAACCCTACAGACAGTTATTGTTCTCACATTAAACACAGAGCTAACTGCTTGTCAGCTGCTTGAAGCTGTTACCATTGAGTGGAACAATATTGTCTCCACTGTCTGTAAGATTACCCACAACGCTTAAATATTTAAGTAAATCAAAGGGAAATTCTATTCCATACCGAGTTATTTCATCTAGTATTTCATTCTGGCTAATTTCCTGACCAATTTTCTTTTTGCCCTTGAGGCTGTAGAATACAATGGAACAGAATTTGGTTATGGTCATAAACAACTTGGGCAACTTCCTTCTTCTTGCTCTTTGCTCTGCGATGGTTTAACACTACTTGGATTAACAAAATGGCTGGTACATGACATAACAGCTTGCATATTCTGTTTCTAATAAAAGTATCATTCTGGTATTGATGAAAACCTGGGCTAATGTTGTTTATTTGTATGGTGACACAGTGCTTTACAAAAACAATTTCTCTAGTGTCAATTGTACCCATTAAAATTGTTGTGATTTACACCTCTGTGTATATATAATATATTGACTGTTAGGATGTAATTACATGGAATATGATAAATGAAGTTTGTTTGGTTTTGTGGAGTTTGGTCTGTTTATTAAAGCTTTTTCATAAGTTTTAGTGTTTTCATGCTGCTGCTGGTGTACTGCTGCGTTCTTTGGTCCTATAAACATTTCAGTGTGATCCTGGAATATTCTGGTAAAATTCAAAAACCCTTACCTTTTAAGGAGATTTACGCATCACTGCTTGTGTGCCAGTGCTTGGTTTATATCCCCTAAATTACTTCCTGTTGTTATATAAATGACTTTCCGTTCAGATAGAGAGCAAATTATGGAGACGGAGGCTGAGGACAGATTCAACATTGTAGACTAATGTGAAATTTAATGTTGGCATTAAGTGAAGTACTTCTGAGTGTGTTATTGTTTTCTTTATACCCCATTGCACTTTATTTCACTTGTACCAATTACACATCAATGTAAAACAGCATTATTATTAGTGTATTTGTTATTGTTGCAGAATATCTACAACACGTGTACAGATAAAGTCAGTTCACTTTCACCTCAACTCGTGTCTCATCACCACAACATTCATTAGCATTAACATAGCATTTACAAGTGAAATGTTAAGTCTTGATCAGGGTAACAAATAAGCTTTGCATTCCTAGCAAAGTGTGGGAATTTTGTTCCTCTAACCCACTATAATTAATAACTGTTTGCCTCTACCTGCACCCTCCACTTTTTACTGCGTAATTCATTGTGATAGTTGTTTATTTCATACTGTAGCATTTAGTGCTAGAAGAAACACACTGCAAGACATGAGTGCAGGCACCCAGTAGTGCCCGTGTTGAATGAAATGCTGTTGATTAGAGATGCAAAGCCCTGACTAATTTACAAAAATCAGTAAGACAGTCGAGCCAATAAAAAAGGTATACTTCTATTTTACACTGCATCACTGAAAGTAGGTCTTGAATGTGCAGGTTAGCACCGTTTAATGTCCGCAGTATGTTCTGTGAAACAGGACATTGACCATAATGGATGTTGACCAGACATTACCAATCACATAGTAGTTTAGATGCTTTGTACATTGTTTTTCAAGGTTGTATTAATCAAAACCCAAAATTGAAAACATTTGCTATAGTACTGTACTGTACCATCCAGTAATTCTTATCTTTGTATCTTGTAGAAGTTGAAACACTAACCGAAAATGAAAAGGAAAATCAAATGAAAAAATTTTTTTTCTGCCTTTCAGGACTGTGATTCTCTTTTCTGTCAGCAGGTGTAGCAAGAGTTTGCTTGTACTAGTGTTTTCTGTCATTCATACAGGAATTAGATACATATATGACTTTTTTTTAAGTTCCTATTGTAGGGGTGTGCTAAAAGATATTTTTTTGGGATTTTGTTGATAAGAATAATTAGGCAATATTATTGTTTGGCAGTTGTTTGAAAGAATATCTCTGAACCGCCTGACTTTGGCATTGTAATTGCTGACAGCATTTGTTATGTCTTGCCATCTGTTGGTTTTGTGGTTTTTTTGTGGTTTTTTTGTCGTACGGCACTTTTTTCAACGAATTTCAACAACCTCAAGGTTTGCTGAGTGTGTTGTTGTGCTGTTTTAAGATTGGTTTGGACAGCTGACTCCTGACGTTTGTCATACTCTTGATATTCTGCACATGGTTGGTTCACAGGTGGTGAAATATGTTAGTTGTTGAACTGTCTTTAATGACAGCCAAATTCCAACATAGTTTGCAGATTGGTGTCTTTTCGTAATATCTATCTTTTCAAAACCAAACCACCTCCATGGGAGTGAGGATTAAACACATGGATTTCCCCATAGTATATAATAATGAAAAGAAGGCTCTCATTATCTGAATATTCATTATCTGAACAACTTTCAGCAACAAGCTACATTGAGATAAGTAGTTTACCTTGCAGACACCCCTTGTCAGAGATGTGTTTATATAAAATGTTTATTATTTGAACAGTTCGAATCAAGAACTCGTCACTGCTTTGGTGTACCAGTAATAAAACCCTCCTTATGGTTTACCGACTTTATTATCTTGTTTAAAATAATTCCCTGTCCCAGTGTGTGTTAAATATGCACAACACTTTAAACAGTCTCAGTTAGACGGATATAAATATTGACAACATTTTGTTCTTCTTTTCCAGGTTCATTTTCCAGATGTGGAGAGAGTGGAATGGCTCAATAAGGTATGTGGCAATACTCTTGGTCTGATATCAAT
>JAJAGP010006841.1:0-17751 GCA_025084515.1 Ancistrus triradiatus | reverse complement strand
CTCCACCCTGGGATTGAACCCAGGACCGGCGATGCTACCCACCGAGCCACCGTGCCGCCCCCGTTCATGTGTCTAAGTACTTGACTGAATGTCTGCCTGTCTATCTGTTTATTTATTTATTTTAGTTATGCAACCCTTATATGTATTAAACAAAGAACGATAATGGGTAATAGACAGTCTACAAATCGAAAACTTAGAAGGGCAGGTTTGTGAGACATTAACATGAACTTCACCCACCTCGAATTTCAGTGTGCAGTGTGAAAAAAACTAGAAAAAAGAATAAGAATAACCTCTCTCAAACAGTGAGTTTATTCAAGGACAGTATTGTAGCTGTCAAGTACCGTGTAAAAGATGACCGGAGTGACCTGAAGCAGTGCAGTTTGTTATGTCTCCTGATCACCTGGAGCTACCATTTGTGGGTTAAGGAGAATGGTGTGCCTGTCCAGCAACGTGACAGAGGCTATTACACCTCGGCTGTTCCCAGACAAGTGTGGGATTGGTAGGATACCAAACAGTGCCGATAGCGGGTTTGCTGATGTAGGTGTGTTGACGGCCCGCCGCAGTGTGTCAAGCACCTCTAATCAAAATGTCGACAGGGCAGGATCTGTTCAATTCACACAGTCCCCTGTTTTCCTGAGTGGTTAATAACATTTCTCCGATAATCTTCTATGCATTGTTACAGGTATTTATTATGCAGTGATGTCTCTCGCTCTCCAAAGGACGATTTCACACTGATCCTCTGTCCTGCTGGTTGATTTTTCCGCAGGATAGATGACATTTCAGCCTGACATTTTATAGGATTATGAATTTCCCTAGTGTCTCCAGAGCCATGGAGATGGCTGAATTTAAGTCAAAGTATAAGTAAAAGAGCGTGCTTTTGTAGGAATAGCCTTAAAAGTATGAAGCCCTTCAGTAACTCATCAGGAAGGGTTTGAATAAAAAGTGTTTAATAATGGATGTGGAACTGATGGACAGAAAAATAATATGAAGTGTTATTAGCTACTGTGACGGGGTGTGGTCTTTAATGTTCTCTCCTCTGTGTGTGTTTGTGTCAGGGAGCATGGGCATCCTTGTCCCGCTGGTTTTGCTGGTGTTTGTCATTGCGATGGTAACAGTGGGTTTGTTCGTCTGTAAACGACGGCAAAGGTGAGAGTCACTAGCATAAGAAAACATAATCTATACTCAAACAGTACTGTGTAAAAGTCTTAGGCCACCATTCGATTTGTTGTATAGATCCATGGTTCACATATGATCATTATACCATTTCTAAAAGAACAAATTAGTAGCGTGGCGGGCCTCGATTCAGCGTCCTTCATGCTGTTCCAAATAACCTTTCCCACTTTCGGTGGGACTGAGGTGTCTTCATTTATTGGCCAGTCAAATACCCTGAATTTGGTTTCTTCTGTAGATGGATGTCCTTTTGCTAGACTAAATGTCATGACACCATTTGACCACTCTGCGAGGTCCTTCTTCCAGCCCATCATTTACAACTCTGTCTCTGTTGATACTCTGTATTTTGGATAATGCTGTGTATTCATTTTACTCTTATGTATTTCATACTTGTTCACGCCGAGCGTACAGAGGGAAGCATGTTCCAAAGCAGCCGATGACTAACGGAGGACTGAACGTGGAGATCGGCAACCCCTCATACAACATGTATGAACTGGAACATGACAGTCACATGGACGTGGGGGAAATCCTGCACCCCAACTTCTCCCTGCACCCCCAAAAGGTTCAGAACAGCTTCACCAATCACAGATTGTATCTGTTTGCCCATTAAAGCTTGAAATGTGCCTTTTGGAAAACACTGACAAAAATACTTAATGCTTATCCTGGTCAGAGTCATCAGGGTTCTGGAGCATATCTCTGGAATTCACAGGGTAGAGACGAGTATGTATCCTGAATAGGGAACCAGCCCATCTCAGGGCTGACCAGGAGTCACTGTTGGATCCAATATTACATATCTGCGAGTGTCAAATTTATGTGAACCTCTAGGATTAGCAGTTAATATGAAGGTGAAAATAGAGTCAGGAGTTTTCAATCAATGGGATGATAATCAGGTGTGAGGGGGCACCCTGTTTTATTTAAAAAACAGGGATCTATCAAAGTCTGCTCTTCACAACACGTTTGTGGAAGTGTATCATGGCACGAACAAAGGAGATTCTGAGGACCTCAGAAAAAGAGCTATTGGTGCTCATTGGATTGGAAAAGGTTACAAAACCAAAACTAGATAGTTTGGACTCCACCAATCCACAGTCTGACAGATTCTGTACAAATGGTGAAAAGTCAAAATCATTCTTACCCTCCCCAGTAGTGGTAGACCAACAAAGATCAATCCAAGAGCAAAGAGTGTAATAGCCGACGAGGTCACAAAGGAAGCCAGGGCAACTTCTAAGCAACTAAGGCCTCTCTTACATTGACTAATATTAATGTTAATGATGAACAGTGGTGGCATGCATGGTAGGGTTGCAAACAGAATCGGACAAGTCTAAAATAGATTTATTTTTATGTTTAAATGAGAAGTGTTATGTCTGGAGAAAGAAAAAAACATATTTCAGCATCTGTAAAGCATTGTGGTGGGCATATGATGGTTTGGGCCTGTCTTGCTGCATCTGGGCTAAGACAGCTTGTCATCATTGATGAAACAATGATTTCTGAATTATAGCAAATACTAAAGGGAAATGTAAGGACATCTGTCTGTGAACTGAATCTCAATAGAAAGGGTTAAGGCTAAGCACACAAGTTGTTCTACCAAAGAATGGTTACAAAAGAATAAAGTTAATGATTTGGAATTGCCAAGTCAAAGAGCTGAAGTGAGCAGTTCTCAGAGTTGAAGCTGTTCTGTACAGAGGAATAGTGATGTGCAGGACTGATCAACAGTTGCTGAAAATATTTAGTTGCATTTATTCCTACTCAAGGGGGTCCTGAAAGCAGTTACTGAAAGCACAGGTTCACATATTTTTGCCATTACCAGACATGTAATATGGATCATTTTCCTCAGTATATAAATAACCAAATAATAATATTTTGTTTCATTTATTGAACTGGGCTCTCTCTATCTCCATTTAGGACTTGCGTGAAAACCTGATAATGTTTTAGGTCATATTTATGCAGAAATAGAAGATTCTAAATGTTTCACAAACCTTCAAGCAACACCACCAGAGCACTTCACCACCCAACACAGAAATAACAAATAATAAAGTGGAATGTGCATTTCATCAGGTCTAGTGTTGGTTGACCTTCACATACAGGCACAATAGTCTACCTCTGTCTGAGGGAGGAGGACTGGTCAGGGGATCTTTCCCTGGCAGTAGAGCTATAGTGACCTCTGCCTGTCCTGCAATGGGCTGGCATCCTGTCAAGGCCTACGTCTGTGCCCAGAATTCTCTGGAGTAGGTGCCAAATCTCCCAATGAGCATGACCAGGAAAAGTAATCATAAAAGTGAAAAATACCTAAATTGTAAATTGAATTCTCTCTCTCTCTCTCTCTCTCTCTCTCTCTCTCTCCCTCTCTCTCTCTCTCTCTCTAAAGGGCTGGTGTGTGAGGTCGAGTGACCCACGAATTCCACCACCACACACACTACCGCCTTCAACGCAACCCGTTCACACTGTCCCCAAGTCTTTTATTCCAGGACAGGTACGTTTTCTCTTTCTCCTATAATCTATTTGCTCTTTCACTCATCCTCTACCTACTGTTTGTGCTCTCCTACATTTCTGACCTCATTAGACTGTTGAAGGTCACAGTTTGTGCTGATATTAATGCCAGAGGAGGTTTGGAACTCTGCACTTATTAAGTCAGCAGAGTGGTGGTGACTTTTATGCACTACTGAGTACTATGTAACTCTATATGGACTGACACTTCATGGCTGAGTTGCTCTGATTCCTAAATGCTTCTGCTTTTCCGATAATGCCACTCACAGCCGATTGTGGAATAGGAGACTCATTGCAACGGTGGCATCCTATTCCAGTTCCACGTCTGAATTCAGTGAGCTCTTTAGGACGGCCCATTCTTTCACAAATGTTTGTACAGGCAGACTGCATGCCTAGGTGCTTGATTTTATCCACCTGTGTCAACAGGAATGCATGAAAGACCTGAATTCAATAATTAAGAGATGTGTCCAAATACTATTGTCCATAGTGTGTGTGTGTGTGTGTGTGTGTGTGTGTGTGTGTGTGTGTGTGTGTGTGTGTGTGTGTGAAACAGACCGACTGACTGATTAAATGCTCAAATAAATAAAAGAATGAATAAATGCATGAACTGCTCGAATGGCTCACAGAAATAATTCTCTAGCCCACTACCGAAGAGACTCAGGTTCGAGTCCCACAGTTGATTGTGGACTTTATCGGAAAAGCATTATCGGAAAAGCAGAAGCATTTAGGAATCAGAGCAACTCAGCCATGAAGTGTCAGACCATATAGAGTTACATAGTACTCAGTAGTGCATAAAAGTCACCACCACTCTGCTGACTTAATAAGTGCAGAGTTCCAAGCCTCCTCTGGCATTAATATCAGCACAAAAACTGTGACCTTCAACAGACCACCACAAGTTACACAGTGCATAGTGCATAAAAGTTGCCATGACTGCGACCCAGTGCACAATGCATGGTCCATACACAGTGGTGTGAAAAAGTATTTGCCCCCTTCCTGATTTCCTGTTTTTTTGCATGTTTGTCACACTTAAGTGTTTCGGAACATCAAACCAATTTAAATATTAGTCAAAGACAACACAAGTAAAGACAAAATGCAGTTTTTAAATAAAGGTTGTTTATTATTAAGAGAGGGAGAAAAAAATCCAAACCTACATGACCCCTGTGGTGAAAAAGTGATTGCCCCCCTAACCTACTAACTGGTTGGGCCACCCTTAGCAGCAGCAACAACTGCAACCAAGCGTTTTTGTGATAACTTGCAGTGAAGTCTATTTACCAGCACCCTGTAGGAGGAATTTTGGCCACTCATCTTTGTAGAATTGTTGGAATTCAGCCCACATTGGAGGGTTTTCGAGCATGAAACGGCCCCCTTTAAGGTCATGCCACAGCATCTCAATAGGATTCAGCAGGTCAGGACTTGACTAGGCCACTCCCAAGTCTTCATTTTGTTTTTTCTTCAGCCATTCAGAGGTGGACTTTGCTGGGGTGTTTTGGATCCATTGTCCTTGCTGCAGAACTCAAGTTGTTTCAGGCTTGAGGTCACGAACAGGATGGACTAGACATTCTCCTTCAGGATTTTTTGGTAGACAGCAAGAATTCATAGTTCCATTTTCCACCACGTATTTTACTGTAGTATAATGTTCCTTTTCTGAAATGCTGTGTTACTTTTACACCGATGTAATGGGACATACACCTTCCAAAGAGTTCAAACTTTTGTCTCGTCAGTCCACAGAATGTTTTCCCAAAGTTCTTGGGGATCATCAAGATGTGATCTGGAAAAATTGAGACAAGCTTTAAATGTTCGTTTTGCTCAGAGCAGTGGTTTTAGCCATGCAGGCCATTTTTGGCCCAGTCTCTTCTTATGGTGGAGGCATGAACACTGACCTTAACTGAGGCAAGTGAGGCCTTCAGTTCTTTGGATGTTGTTGTGGGGTCTTTTGTGACCTCTTGGATGAGTTGTCGCTGCGCCTCTTGGGGTAATTTTGGTCGGCCGTGGCCACTCTGGGGAAGGTTCCACACTGTTCCATGTCTTCGTCATTGTGGATAATGGCTCTAATGTGGTTCGCTGGAGTCCCAAAGCTTTAGAAATGGCTTTAAATAACCCTTTCCAGACTGATAGATCTCACATTACTTTCTTTCTCAATTGTTTCTGAATTGCTCTGGATCTCAGCATGATGTGTAGCTTATAAGGATCCTTTGGTGTACTTCACTTTGTCAGGCAGGTCCTATTTAAGTGATGTCCTGATTGAGAACAGGTGTGGTAATAATCAGGCCTGGGTGTGGCTAGAGACAGTGGGGTGTGATAGACCATAGTTATGTTATGTTTTAACAAGGCAGGGTGGCAATCACTTTTTCACACCACTGTTGGCATGAGTTTGATCTGGAAGAATTCGATTGACTTGCACAGAGCTCTGAACACCTATGGGATGAACTAGAATGCAGATTACGAGCCAGGCCCTCCCTCCAACATCAGTGTTTTAGCTCACAAATGCCCTTCTTAGTGAATGGGCAAAAATTCCCACGGACACACTCCAAAATCTTGTAGAAAGCCTTCCCATAAGAGTGGAAGCAAGCTGTTATAGCTGCAGAGGGGGAGAGACTCCATATTAACGCTTATGGGATTTAGAATGGGATGTCAGGAAAGAACCTGGTCTAACATGTAGATGTCCAAGTAATTTTGTCCACATAGTGAAAATAACAAGTTAAATCGTTACCACACTGTCTTTATCCTTTAATATTCATTTTTTTCCATTTTTTTTCAGGCCATAAATTATTCCAGTCCCGGATACTCTAAAGCGCACACAGATGATCGTCAGTCTCGCAAAGCTGTGATCAGACTGAGCGAGAGGAGAGACGTTTATCCCAAAAGACTGGAAGGGGCGATACGTGAAACGGCCGCCTAAACCTAGCTTTTACAAATTGAACGTGTTTTTTATCTACGGACTTGCACTGAAGAGACTTTTTATATAACTGATATATCAGGTTCTGATGGCTTTGTTCCATCTGAGCCACCTCCATTTTTGGACTCTTTATTTCAGTCGTTTCTGCTGCAGTGAGCTGCTCTGTCTCAATGACACATCCGCGTAAGGACTGTTATAGATAGGATTTATTGAATTCTCTAAATACTCTATATTACTAATCATAATCAGGCGTATGTGTACATGGTAGAACAAATTTGCTTCCGCAGTTTAGAAGCGTTAAAGTCAGGCATGTGCCGATATCACCGATATCTTCCTGTCAGGGTTTTACTACAGGACTGTGTTTTGTTTCAGACATGGTTTGTAAGATTTCACATTCTCTCTTAAACAGGAAACAGCCACAATGCGGAACTTATGAATATGGAAAACAAAGAGAGCAAAGTTCAAAATGACATCATTGTAATATGGGGGCACCCTGGCCATCTCCATGCGTCCCAACCCCCACTCAGAGGTGGAACACAGATAAGAACATTATTTCCCAGATTACAGTGTTGGTTGGATTTCGCTTTGACAGGAAACCAACCACTGGACCTCCCGAATCTTACCTCACCTCGCCAGAGGTGGGAAACGAACCAGGAGGGCTCATCACTGTGATCCGACACTACCGCTGAGCCACTCTTGTTCATATCCCAGGAGCTCCAAAGGTCCAAGTGCATGCTCTACCTTGGGGTAGGGGCTGGGTCTGTAGGGGGTGTGACACAGAGCACAGCCCAGGGGTGCCCCCACGTTATGCTTATTTTGTGTTGAATATCACAATATGCTGTGTAACTGATTATCAGCACGTGCCTAAATACAAACTGTAGACTCTACATACTCCCCGAACAAAAAATTAGTCACCTTTCGTGTTTAATGTTGTAGTAATTTCAGGCTCCTGCAGATGGCGAGGCACGAGGACGATCAGATACCTGCAGACTGTGTGACGGGATTTATAGATTGTGACGAGGTGGTACAGTGCATTGAATATCTCGTATCGGAAAATGGGTCGCAAAGCAGACAATGATTGGCTAAAAGCAGTGATTGAATTTCAGCATTCCAAAGGCCATAGTGTGAAGGAAGTAGCTGAATTTGCAGGTGTATTGAAGCCTACGGTCATACGGGTCTACCAGTAGTGGCAAAAATCCCAGTCTACAGGAACTTCTCATCAGAATTCGCAGAGGTAACCGCTATTAGGTACGTTTCAGTCAAAGGTGACTAATTTTTTTTCTGTTGAGTTTATTTAACAGATAATATTCAGATTTTATTTTTGATATCAATAACACTATAAGTTCTGAATGCATTTGAGATAATTGCTGCTGATATATATGCTTTTTGTTAGTTGAAACCAATGAGTTGCTTTTTTTTAATTATGTCTATTTATTTATTTATGTATTTATTTATTTATTTATTCTTGATTTATTAGGTGAATTCCTCAACATTAAAAATCTGCAACTGGTTTAGTATGTTTTCTTTGTTTGGAACTGCTTTAATAGATTGATGCACCATATCAGGTGACATCCACTAATGCCCGGTGGTCTGTATAGTTAGAACTAAAAATACACAACTGGTCAGTATTGGTTTATATACAGTGGGGCAAAAAAGTATTTGGTCAGCCACTGATTGTGCAAGTTCTCCTACTTAGAAAGATGAGAGAGGTCTGTAATTTTCATCATAGGTACACTTCAACTATGAGAGACAAAATGAGAAAAAGAAATTCAGGAAATTACACTGTAGGATTTTTTAATAATTGAATTGTAAATCATGGTGGAAAATAAGTATTTGGTCAACCACAAAAAAGCAGGATAACTTGACTTGTAACGTCTTCTTTAAGAAGGTCTTGTGTCCTCCACTCGTTACCTGTATAAAAGACACCTGTCCACAGCCTCAAACAGTCAGACTCCAAACTAGACCTGCACGAGGCTGGGAAGAGTGAATCTACAATAGGTAAGCAGGTTGGTGTGAATAAATCAACTGTGGGAGCAATTGTAAGAAAATGGAAGACATACAAGACCATTGATAATCTCCCTCGATCTGGGGCTCCACGCAAGATCTCATCCCGTGGGGTCAAAATGATCATGAGAACGGTGAGCAAAAATCCCAGAACTACACGGAGGGACCTGATGAATGACCTGCAGAGAGCTGGGAACAAGTAACAAAGGCTACCATTTTCAGTAAACAACACTACGCCAAGAGGGACTTCAGATTCCTGCAGTTGCCAGGGCGTGTCCCCCTGTCTTTAAGCCAGTGCATGTCCATGGGGCCGTTTTCTGAAGTTTTGCCAGAGTGAGCATATGGATGATTCCAGAAGAAGAGGATTGGGGAATGTCTCTGGTGGTCAGATGAATGCCGAAAAGAGAACTTTTTTAATGTAAAAAACTCAACTGGGAGGAAAAATTTTAAAGGATGCTGAGTTGCATCCCAAGAACACCATACCTACTGTGAAGCATGGGGGATGGAAACATCATGGGCTTTGGGGCTGTTTTTTCTGCAGAGGGGGGACAGGACGAACTGATCCGTGTTAGGGGGAAGAATGAACGGGGCCATGTATCGTGAGATTTTAAGCCAAAACCTCCTTTCCATCAGTGAGAGCATTGAAGATGGGAACGTGGCTGGGTCTTTCCAGCATGACAAATGATCCCAAACACACCGCTTAGGCACGGGAAGGAGTGGCTCCGTAAAAAAGCATTTCAAGGTCCTGGAGTGTGGCTAGCCAGTCTCCGACCAGACCTCAACCCCATAGACAATTTGTGGAGGGAGTTGAAAAGTCCATGTTGCCCCCAAAAACATCACTGCTCTAGATCTGGAGATCTGCATGGAGAAGGAATGGGCCAAAATATCAGCTACAGTGTGTGCCAACCTGGTGAAGACAGGTGTTGCTGTCATTGCCAACTAAGGTTATGTTACAAAGTATTTGAGTTTGAAATTTGTTGTTTTTTTGTTGCTTGAACCAAATACTTATTTTCCACCATAATTTACAAATAAATTCTTTAAAAATCCTACAATGTGATTTCCCTTTCCTGGATTTTTTTCTCATTTTGTCTTTCCATAGTTGGAAGTGTACCTATGATGAAAATTACAGACCTCTCCCTCATCTTTCTATGTAGGAGGAACTTTCCACAGTCAGTGGCTGATCTAAATACTTTTTTTTGCCCCAATGTATGGTTTATACATGATATGATTCAGTATTTGTTTACAGATAACAGACAGACAGGAAGACATTGAAAATAGGATTTGGATACACAGGACCCAGGCAGGGATTTCCCCATAGGAAATAATGGAATAGGATCCCATTATTTCAACGATTTCCAGGAGTGAGGGTTTGACTCTATAGTGTTTCTTCAAATTGTAATTGCATATATTTGAAACATTTTTTTCAATTTGTAGAAATGTTATTTTTATGTTCTGTTAAAGTTTTAATCTTGCTATAGCTACCCCAAAGCCTATATACACATTTCTGCATTAAAATGTGTATAAATGTGTCATACTTGTTTGTTCCCTGCAGAGGTTGTGTTGCTTCTTTTCACATATATAATATAACTTATTTGTTAACATTTAGATCACATATTAAGCTATACGAGTCCGTTCGTGTTCAGGGTGAGGGATGAGGCAGAAAGGCTTGTTGCTGTCCCAGGGGATTATCTTGTCAGTCTGCTGTTTATAGTAAAAGCTGCTGCTCTCTTCAGCCTGACAGCAGATTAATAACCGTCTTGAAAAAGTGGCACAGAATAACAAAAAGGGACATGACATTTTGATGCTGTGAAGTTTGGAAATTTAAATCCTGATTCTTTTCGTTAGTCCAAAGAGCCCCAAAAAGCCTGGCAAAGGCACAGTAGTTGAAGTACTGTGTGCTCAGTACTTGCAGTCTGAGAATTGATCCAAAAACCCTATTTAACACAACGAGGGTGTGGTTCTCATTTTAAAGTTATTGTAGAATATTAATAATCCAGTCCTTGCACTCAGGTGGAGCAGGGGCCAGATGCATTTTGCTTGTCCCCTGGTTTCCAGAGTTTGTTTAAAGTTTTAACAAGAATGTATAACTAGCCTGTCTTCAAAGCCCTCCTTTTTATCCAAGGGCTTTTTGGTGACTGGCACTGTTGAAGAAGCAGGTGTTTTTGATCTAAGCCCAATCTGGGATACAAAAATCCAAGCATCTAGACACTCTGCGTTATTGACTTCTTATATCTGAACCACCAAGTCAGAGAAGTAGAAATAGAGAGGCAAAATAACAACCCCAAGTCAGGCAACGGGACGGTATGGAAAATGCAATAAAAAAAATAACATTTCATCAATGAAAGACCTTTCCCTTTTTACCTCTTTGCAGAGGTGTGAACCTAGAGGTTTAGTATATTAAAATAGTTTTTTAAGTTGTTGTTTTTCACGCAGTCCAACTTCATTTCACTCCATTCTGCATTCTACAGGCAAGTGAAGTGAACACAATCCAAAAAAAGTTGTGGAAAAGTGGGGAAAAAAAAAAATTGTGTGTGAAAATAAAAACTAAATAATGATGATATGATTTCAAACAGGGGTGATGTCAGTTTAGTTGATAGTTGATTGACAAAAGCATATCCATGAATAGCTTGAGTTCTTTGAGTGGCAAATGGGCAGAGGGCAGAGGAGATTACAGTGCATAATATAATTTTAAACAATTCAGTATCAATCTGGAGGACTTTCAGTAACTTGAGGGCAGGGCACAAGCCTAAACTGAACCCACAATGATCTCTCTGATCCCTCAAATGGCACTGCATCAAGGGGGGACCGTCCTCAATCAGTAGTAGATGAATTTTTTTTTATAACCATTATGGGCATGGGAATTTCTTTTGGCAACCTTTTTTTAAGCATTACAATACCAAGAGTCTACAACATTCAGAAATGTCACTGAAAAAACATTAATTGTTGCAAAAAAGGAGTCTTATGTTACACTTATGTTAACCATGTCCAGAAGTGGGGCATCGACATCTCTGGAGTTGGAGGCATCTGGGATGGACCATCACACAGTGGAAGTGTGTATTGTGGTCAGATGAATTCAGTAGTTCCAGATCTTTTTTTGGAAAGAAATGGACCACCGTGTACTCCAGACCAAAAGACGAAAAAAAGGGAAAAAAACGAAGAGAAAAAAAAAAAAAAAAAAAAAACGAAAAAGGGACCATCCAGACTGTTATCAGCATCAAGTCCAAAATCCAGGGTCTGGTTCATGGTATGGGGTTGGGTCTCAAGTGCCCTTGGCAAAGGTCATCTACACACTTCTGTGATAGCAAGCATTAATACAGAAAAAAAATACAGTGAGATCTTAGAGCAACATAAGCTGCCTTCAAAACGACATCTTTTCCCAGGGACGTTTCATGCAACTTTTTCAACAAGACAATGCAAAAACAAACGTTTTGCACACATTACAAAGGCATGACTGCAAAAGAAGATGGGGGGAACGGATTACTGGACTGGCCTGCCTGCTATGTCCCTGACCTGTCCCCAGTAGAGAATATTGTGGAGATGACCGACCCCTTACCGTTGCTAACGTATTAAAGCACTGGAGGAAGAATGGGAAATAAATACCACCTAAACACTAAACAATGTATTTTTTAAATGTTGTGAGGAAGAAAAGAATGGGACAAAAATAACACCTGAAACACGTAAAAATGTCTTTTTAAAATGGTTGTGAGGGAAAAGGATAGCAACATTACAAAGTGGTAAATGCTTTACCGTACCAACTTTATAATTGGGAATGGATGTACAGTGGGGCAAAAAGCAAAACTAATTTAGTCAGCCACTGATTAATGCAGCGTTCTCCTACTTAGAAGTAGAATTGATGAGAGAGGTCTGTAATAATCATAGGTACACTTTCAACTATGAGAGACAAAATGAGAAAAAAGAAAAATCCAGGGGAAATCACACATTGTAGGATTTTTAAAGAATTTTTTAAATCAAATTTTAAGGGTTTGTAATCATGGTGGACGGGGGGGAAAATAAGTATTTGGTCAATAAATAACAAAAGATCACTCAATACTTTGTAACATAATCTTGTTGGCAATGACCAGAGGTTCAAATGTTTTCTTGTAAGTCTTCAACCAGGTTGGACCAACACGTTGTAGCTGGTTTATTTTGGCCCAGTCCTCCATGCAGATCCTCTCTTGAGAGCAGTGATGTTTTGGGCAACACGGACAAGGACTCAGCCCCCACGTTCCATCTTCTATGGGGCAGGGCTGAGGTCTGGAGGGACTGGCTAGGGCACTCCAGGACCTTGAATGCTTTTTATGGTAGCCCACTCCTTCATGGCGAGCGGTGTGTTTGGGATCATTGTCATGCTGGAAGACCCAGAGCCACGTTCCATCTTCAATGCTCTCACTGTATTGGAAGGAGTTTTTGGCTTTAAAAATCTCACGATATGGATGGCCTCGTTCATTCTTTCCCTTAAACACGGATCAGTCGTTTCCTGTCCCCTCTGCAAAAAACAGCCCCAAAGCATGATGTTTTCCACCCCCATGCTTCACAGTAGGTATTGGTGCTGCAACTCAGCATTCTTCTTCTTCCAAAAACACGGCAAGTTGAGTTTTTATCAAAAAGTTCTATTTTTAGTTTCATCTGAACCACATGATCTTCTCCCAATCCTCTTCTTCTGGATCATCCATATGCCTCTCTGGCAAACTTCAGACGAGCCTGGACGGTACTGGCTTAAGGGGCCAGGGGGACACGCCTGGCACTGCAGGATCTGGAGTCCCTATCTCAGCGTAGTGTGTTTACTTGATGGTAGCCTTGTTACTTTGTTTTACTTTTTGGTCCCAAAAAAAGGGGGGCTCTCTGCAGGTCATTCACAGGTTCCTCCGTTGTGTAGGGTTGTTTCTGGGATTTTTGCTCACCGTTTCTCATGATCATTTTGACCCAACGGGGGGATGGAAAACTCTTGCATTTGAGCCCCAGATTGGAGGGAGATAATCAATGATCTTGTATTGTCTTCCTTTTTCTTTACAATTGCTTTGCCATCAGTTGATTTATTCATTTCCCACCAAACCCTGGCCTGCCCATATGGTAAGATAGATTATCTGTCCCAGGCTGTCGGGCAGGTCTGCAACTTTCTTTCCTAGTTTGCCTTTCAACACCAACTTGTCCTTGGGGCCTTGGTCTGATTGAGTTTGGGAGTCCCTGACTGGTTTGAGGCTGTTGGTCATCTTGGTGTCCTTCGACAGCTTCTTTGGTCTTGGCCATGGTTGAAGTTTGGAGTCTGAACTGTTTTTTTTGAGGCTGTGGGGGACAGGTGTCTTTTATATACAGGATAACGAAGGTCAAACAGGTGCCATTAATACAGGTAAAAACAAGTTGGAGGAACAGAAGAGCTTTCTTAAGAAGAACAGTTCAGGTCTCGTGAGAGCCAGGAAATCTTGCTTGTTTGTGGGTGACCAAATAACTTTATTTTTCACCATGATTTACAATTAAAAATTACTTTGAAAAAATTCTACAATTGTGATTTTCTGGAATTTCATTTTTCTCTCATAGGTTTTTTGTCCCTCTCATAGTTGAAGTTGTAGCTATGATTTAAAAAATTACAGACCTCTCTCATCTTTCTTAAGTAGGAGCAAAACTGCACAATCGTTGGCTGACTAATAGTTTTTTTGCCCCCCACTGTATTTTTAACAAATGAAATTTGTTGACCAGACAACAAAAAAAAAATGAAATATCTCCTGTGTATACTCTTCTGTAATGAAAGATTGCATTTTTTTTTTGTTGTAATTACCATTTTCCATATTGTACCAACTTTTTCTTCTTGATTTTCGGGGTGTTGTAAATAACTCCATGGCAAACAAAGTTTTATTTACATAAACATTGTTGACATATCCGGTGTGGACGCTTATCAATGTTCCAACAACCAAAATGTCTTCCTGGCTCATGATTGTAGATTCTGTTCATTTCAGCAGGCAGCTCCTTTAATTCCAAAAGCTTTTAGTTTTATGAAAAATACATGTTCAGGCTCGCTTCAGGCCCCCATACATAGTACTTGAAACAGCATTATTAGGGTACTAAGGATAGGCTGGGTAGCTCCTAGCTTGGAAACGGACAACAGCCAGAAATAAAATATCAAAATCTGTGTCATGCCCCTCTGACCCAATGAACTCTGAAGTTGGATGCCTCCTGCAATGGGATTGAGGACAGACAAAACCTGGGATTTTGAGTGAGGGAACATCACCTCACCATGGGTGGGGAGGGATCGAACGCAGGGTAGCTCATAACTTGCCAGGCAGCATTTCTTTAAGTTTTATAATGGCTTTCAGATTGTGAGCCTGCAAGGCTCATGCTGTCAGTTTCCATTTCTCAGAGATCCTCATTTCCGGGGAACTTTCTGTAGCATGCCCCGATCAAAGGTGCCCTTCACGCATGACTCTATGATGCTGACTTCTGGGACACCTTGTAGAAATAATAGTGACCTTTTAAGTTTACTGCTGCTTGTCATCTGAATTCTGAGACTACAACTCTTTGCAAGAGGCTACTGGCTTGAGTGAAGTGTGAAAATATCTTTTAGCAGTATTTATTAGTGAAATGCCCTCATTAATAACAATTCACTTATTAAAAGGTAAAACCCATACATGACTTATAGGTTCCTATGTGCAGCTCTCTTTACCTCGCTTTGTGTTATACAGGAAACCGTCTGTGCTTCTGTAATTAAAGCTCAGTGTGTTGCCTCCCCAGGCTGCTGGTGATGTGTTTAACTTGACCCTTTCCGGTCCGTTCTGTGTAATGATGGTGATTGAGGGACAATAGCTGTGGTTAAGAGGAAAGAAGATCATCTTGAAAAGCCGTTCTGAACGGCGCACCTCACTCACACCTGCAAGCAAACTTCTGAAAAACAGGTTATACCATATGTTCACTTTCTTTAAGGTGCACCGAGGGTTGGAAGGAAAGAACATTTAAAGACCTTTAAGGCACATAAAAAGGTTTTATCACCATTATACTCAACATAAAGGAGCACTAAAGTTGGGCCATGAATTAAAAATAATGGCGTGTTCTGTGGGATGAACCCTGCTGCTTGGATATCATAAAGCAATAAGCCATAAGAGGCCATGTGTGCAGTCATTTTATGGAGGGGCATTAAAGACAACATTAACCTACTTAAGGCACTCTAAGAGACTAGCCCACCACCGTGGTGAGCCAGGTTCAAGTCACGCTGGTGCTTACACAATTGGCTGTGTCTACGGGTGAGAGGGCTGTCAGCTCTGTGATAGACCGGAGTCCTGGCCGGGACACGCTTCTCCAAGACAGGCACTGGAAACTCACGACCCTCAATAAGACCATTGGTCTTATCAAATTTGAAATATACAACCCCAAATCAGAAAAAGTTGGGACAGTATGGAAAATGCATATAAAAAAAGCACCCAGTGTTTCTTACACTTACTTTGACTTTTATTTCATGATATTTTGTCTGGTTAACTTTTCATTTGTAAATAAACATCCATTTCTGCATTTCAGGCCTACAACACAGGACATGGTTAACATAAGGCTTCAAAATCACTAAGTATGGGTGTCTCATAGCTTATTAATGTTTCAATTATTTTTACTGAGGCAGCTCCTGGAAACTGCATTTTCTGAGATCCAGGGTTCAAACCCCAGGACTGGCTTGGAATGTAAGGGCTGGATGGAGCAGTATCGGGGACCTACAATGAACTTTAGCCTGTGCCCAATTAATTTTGGGATCTAGTCTGCTCTAATACACTAGCCCGCCAACACTGGGTGATGGATTAGAGTCCCGGCAGTGCCTTCAGGCCTGGACAGGTGCCATATACAGGCACAGTTGGGAGGGGAGGACTGTCGATGGAATGGCATCCCATCCAGGGCATGCTTACACCTGCGCTCTGTGTTTTAAAGGGAAATGCACCAGAGGCCATTTTACGGAACCAATTCACAAAAGGTTTCATACCCCTTTTCATTGATACTTTTAATAGAAACATAGGGAAACTTCTGCGAACTTCAATATATGGCATATTTGAATCCTCAAAACAAGCTAACAAAGGTCTGAGACATTAAAACACAACAGGTAGATCTGCAAAGGTGGCCGTAAGTAAGTTTTAAAAAAACTGTTTATCCATTCTTGTTTTTGGTTAGACTTTATCATACATAAACTGCAGACATGACGGAGTGTTAGTGATAGAGGACTTAACATGTCTAAACTTGTAAAAATTCCTATAAAATGACCAAGAAAACAAAGTGATTGACGTTGGTCAGATGGCTGTATGTCCTGCGATTTGTGCTCTGTTCATGTGCACTTTGGTGTAAAAGACTTAAAGAAGAATCTTAAAAGGATAAGCAGAGAGAAAAGGAATCAGATACAAAAAGACTTTTTGTTTACGATAGAAAAGCTTTTCAGTTTGTTGCCATTTTCCATTATTGTGTAGTAAATGTGATTCTGCAGCCAGTTCTAAAAAACCTTTTGTAAAAAAACACCCCTAAAACCATGGACCAAAGTGTTATTGTTTCTCCTCAGTCTTTAGATCTGAGTATAGGTGGAACACAAACTGTGTGGAGAGAAGATGCAAAATATGGTGACATCTTAGAAAGTGCTTGTGCATCATCTGTCCATAGTGTGTGTGGTTTTTTTTCCTCACACTGAACAGATCAAATATGTTTGAGACCAAAGGGTTTTGTACCACACCTTTAATGCCTCAGGTTACAATTGGCTGTGTCTGAGAGAGGGAGGCTGGTCGGGGGATCATGCGATGGTGCTGCCAGAGTGACCACTGTTTAACCTGGATTGGTGTCCCGTCCAGGGCACACTTACTCCTGCACCCTGTTTTCTCCTGGAGATCCCCCAGAGTTGTTGTTGTTGTTGTTGCGTTACTTGTTGTGGTATTACATGACAATGTTGATCATACAATGGGGCAAAAAAGTATTTGGTCAGCCACTGATTGTGCAAGTTCTCCTACTTAGAAAGATGAGAGAGGTCTGTAATTTTCATCATAGGTACACTTCAAGTATAAGAGACAAAATGAGAAAAAAAATCCAGGAAATCACATTGTAGGATTTTTAAAGAATTTAATTGTAAATCATGGTGGAAAATAAGTATTTGGTCACCCACAAACAAGCAAGATGTCTGGCTCTCACAGACCTGTATCTTCTTTAAGAAGCTCTTCTGTTCTCCACTCGTTACCTGTATTAATGGCACCTGTTTGACC
>JAJAGP010006840.1:0-17753 GCA_025084515.1 Ancistrus triradiatus | reverse complement strand
ACTGGAATATTTACACACTGCAATAATTCTTATCTGGGAGGTGGGAGACCGACATACAGTACTTACATATAGTACAGGTATTACATCAAGTAATTATGTCATGTAATTACTACAATTACTTACAATTATTATTTGGAAGGAGAGGGATACATACAACAATTAAATACAGCGATGATTAAAATGACTTACAATTATTATTTATGGCCTTACCTGTAAACATTAATGAATACAATTTGCACATAATGCCATCACATTTGCATACCACATATTACATAGTATGCCAAAACAACAGCCTAATTGATATTGTATTTTTTGGCATACTCTTTAGTGTTCTAGCATGTGGTTTGGTATGCAGCCAGAGTCGAGCTCTATCAGCATGTGTTTGAGCATGTGCCCAGATGTAAAAAATGAAAGGTATCAAATTAACAGTATACAAGCACTGATAAATCAAATTATCAGGCTAAAATCCAATGTCCTTATTGGATTTTTGAAACTCAGTAATGGCCTTAATCCAATTTATTGACCACTTGAGTAATCTGGCAACTGCCGAAACCAGATAATGGGCCGGTTTCCCAAAAGCATCATAAGTTAGTATCATCTTAACTGTGGGAGAGAAAGTTTTCATTGTGATGCTCACTCTACCATTTAATGATCGTTGTGCTGCGATGCTTTTGGGAAACTCAGTTCTGATTATTAGTGTGCACATAAACATACTACCAGATGATATTATGCACACTTCCAGTGCCTTTCTAATTCCCAATTCTTTCTCTTCACTCTTTCTGCTTCTTTTAAATGTTATAAGCTAACTAAATAAAAATATATTATAGTTATGAACAATTGGGTAGAGTTAAGTGCTTCTCTACAAAGAGTTTATTACACACATTTACACGACTCCTCTGACATTCCACCTAACCTACTTTGTAGCCAAGTCCCCAATTTAAACAGTAAGTTAGAGTACAGGTCTAACATATGCAGGTGTGTACAGTCGTACCCAGAGCCATTGTGCTGAAGGAGACGGGCTCTTTCTCCTTGCCATCATTATAGAATGCCAGGTGCCATGTTCCAGGATCCAGATACTGCACAAAGATGGCCTCGTTCTGCACCACGGTTTGGATGCTGCGCCTCTCTCGTGGAGACTCCACCACACTCCACTTCTCTTTTCCATCCAAGCGCTCCATGTAGTCATACTACACACACACACACACACACACACACACACACACACACACACACACACACACACACACACACACACACACACACACAGAGAGAGTAGAACAGATTTCATATGATCACATAAAAAGTAATTAAAGAGTTAAAAATATAACACATATTCCAACGTGTCCCCAACCTCAAATCATGATTTAAACATGTTCTTGGAAGCAAAATTCGATTTTGCATTCAATTTGTATAGACTGGTATTAGGGTCGAATTTGTTTCCCCACTCTAAATTCACATTTTCCCCCGTGCTTCTGATAAAATTATATGACATTTAGACTGTAATTGCCATATTACTGTTTAAGCTCTAAGAATCCAATCACAGCCTATTTTTTCTTAAGTTTTCATCCTATTTTTCCTTAACTGTTAAGATTTTTTAACATTGAAACAACTGAACATAACTGGACAGAGAGCTTCACATTTCTAAATAACCATACGAATAATTGAATGACAGTGGAACTGACAACCACACTATGACTTTCTAACACTGTTTCTAACACTGTTACCACCATAACCATCAGGCGCCACTGATCAAGCCAATCACCAGAGTATTTTTTATTTTATTAATAGTTTTATTTTTCAGTTTTCTCCCAGTTTGGTATCTTCCAGTTCCCAGCCAACTGAGAAAAACAGCATACATTTCTTTACCCGTCATTTAAAGTGGCACTAGCCAATCACCAATGACACGGGGTAAAGAAATTCATGCTTTTTTTGTCCTTTGGGAGCCAGAGTCACCAATGCCAGTGTGTGATACGATTTAAAAGTAGGTCAATAAACTGATTAGAATCATTAGTGTGTCTCTTAACAAAGTAATTAAATCTACGAAAGTGCCTCACTGGCCAGTGGTGGTCAGGGGTGTTATAAGAAAAATGAAGATAATTAGCAATGGCTAATCAGCTCTGCTGTTCGTATTGACTTTGTAAGTTACATAGATTTTTTACACTCCTACATAACATTACAGGTTTTCTAAGAGTACGATTACTCATTACTCTGAGTGCATGTGGCCCATCTAATGAATGGTATTACCTAATAGTGTGAAATTATTTTGATTGATTAAAATACTATTCCAAAATGTACTAAAAGCCTAGACCCAAATGCACAGCTCATCTCTGCACTACTGTATTATGATGACTGAGAATGCCTCTCTAGAAAGCTTTATAGCTCATTATAATCACAGAGGGGTTTACACATGTGGCTTGTTATAGAACAGAGAAAGTATTGAGCAGAACAAATGAGCTAAAATCAAGAACTAAAGCAAGCTACAGAAAGTCTCTGAAGCTGGGTCTTCACCAGCAGAAGATGCTGAGAGACTATATTATACACTGATGCCGTTGTGCATACCTGAGCATGTGATGGTGGCAGGCCTTTTCGCATATACACCCCAAACAGTGCGTCCTTGCCTAGTGAAATGTTAAACTTGAGGAAGTGGGGCTGGCGCAGGTGCAATAAAGATCTCCAGAACACACCCGGGGGCACCTCCTGACTCACTCTGCGACCCACCTCCAGCTCGCCACTGTTGATACTGCTGTTCCGTAACAACCATGGCCCTAAGAGAAACAAACGGACAGAGAACATGCTACGATATGATAGTGAATAAGCTAGATGCAGATAAGAAGGAAAACAAGATAAAAAAAGGACTCGCAGTGTCAGAAAGAAACAGAGATGAAGACAAATAGTATTCCATATTAAAATACTTGCTGAGAGTCTATAAAGGAAAACCAACATGCCACATCCCACAGAGACTTTGCTCTGTCTTGCTGACTGTGAGTGTGTGTTGCCACAGCTGTCAACCTAAACTCAAACTCGGCCTTCTCTCATGACGCAATGCTGCTACATCATCAGCTACCCTAATATTGGGTTATGACTTCACTCGCCAGTGGCAGTCCTGTTAGGTAAGGTTAGGTTAGGATCCCTGTCTTAAGACTGAGTTCTTGTACATGAATGCCCTCCTTTCCTCTAACCCTATGCACAAGCCTATTTCAGCAACGTATGGCAGTTGTACACAGTGATCTTATATCATCCTTTCATTTTCTTTAACATATTTTGGTATGTTTTATTTTGGTGTTTCAGCTTTATTGAAATTAATTCAATTCTGGAATATGAGGTTCACTTTCCTATAGTGAGTAAGAGATAGTCTGCTCAAAATATTGCCAGTGTGTTTGAACTGAACTGATGTGGAGAAACCCTAGAAGTTAACCATGTTACATGGTGTCTGTGCTGAGGGACTTCTCACTATATGGATGAATGAGGAGAACTGAAATGGAATTGCAAAAGATTGCAATTTCAACCGATGAGACAAGACCCTTTTTCATATATTTAAGCAACAATTTGTTGACACAAAATTGTTTTTATACTATAGCACTTGATATATACTATAAACTAGAAAATTTCATTAACAAACAGGGCCAAGATGAAGATCAGTTCAGGTAGGTGGTCAAAATACAGGCAGAAAGGCAGTAGAGCAGAATAGGCAAAATCATCAGGCAGGAGACACAATCTGGTGATAACAGATGAGGATTCAAAACACAGATATCATAGCTGGCAGGTGAATGCTCAAAAGTACAGTCCTAAGAAGGTGAGAGTTTGCACTGAAGCTGAGTGAATCGGGAATTTATGTATGAATCTAATGTATATGTGCTAATATTCTTGTTGATGAGACCAGTCAAAGGAAAAATGTAAAACTGCTTTGAGCTGACAGATATAACAATAAAACCAATAAAACCACTCTGTACAATTCTGGTAAGCAGACCAGGATCTCAGAATGCACGTTGAACCTTGAGGCAGATGGACTACGACAAGACCATGTCCACCTTCCAATTCTGTCAGTGAAGAAGAGTAAGCTGAGGCTGAAATGGCAACAGGCTCACCATAACTGGACAGCTGAAGACTAGAGAATCGTAGCCTGGTCTGACAAATCTCAATTTCTGCTGAGGCACACAGATGGTAGGGGTCAGAATTTGGCGCCAAAAGCATGAATCCATGAACCCAATCTGCTTTGTGTTAACAGTCCAGGCCTAATGGTGTGGGGAATGTTTTCTTGGCACACTTTGGGCCCATTAATACAAATCAGCCAATACAAATCACTTGAGTGCCACAGCCTATTTGAGTATGGTTGCTGACCACTAGGCCACTAGGCTACTGACGTCCCACATAAAATGTCAGAAAGCAAAAGTCATCTCATACTGGTTTCATGAACATGACAGTGTTGTTCAGCATCCTTTCCAGTCACCAGATCTGAATCCAATTGAACATCTTGGGTTTGGTAGAATGGTAGATTCGCAGCCTGAAAGTGCACCTGAAAAATGTGCAAGAATTGTGTGATGCAATCATGTCAACATGGAGCAGAATCTCAAAGGAAAATGTTTCCAACATCTTGTTGAAACCGTGCTATGAAAACGCAAGCCCAACCCAATATTGGTATAGCATTCCTAATAAAGTGCTTGGTGAGTGTATATCCAGCAGACATCAGTAAAAACTCAAACTATTTCAGACCACTGTGAATGACCCAGTTTACAATTTATTAAGAAAATGTTGGTTTTGAAGAGTACAAACACAAACATGCATGTACAAGCAAAGATGTAAATCAACAAGCTGCTTGCTGTTCTTTGGGTTTGATGTAGCCTGACAAAAGCACTTACTATTTGTCTACAAAAAAATCCTGTCTGAATTAAAAAAGGGGTGAAAAGAGAAACAGAACGAAACAGAGATGGGGTTAGCACAGGAGAAACAGCAGGGGTTTCGTTGCTACACTAATCAGTCCTCACTACACACATACAAGCACATGCTTGTCTTTCTATCATCGTGGGGACTTTCCACAGACATAATGTTACTCTAGCTAATTAATTCTACACATACACCTACACCTAACCCTAACCTTTAGGTGTGTCCCTAACCTTTCGTTTTTTCTTCAAATTAAAATTGCAGTGTATTGGAAAGAAAAAATCCTTATGGAGAATGTCAGAAATGTCAGATCTGTCTACAGCTGTGTGGACATTTGGTCTTCACAATGATATATAAACTTGGTACCGAACAAACACGGAAAGACATACAGATCTAAGTGACAAGTTAAAAGATGAGCTGCCTGCTAACCAGTGTAGTCTGCTCTAGCCCTTCTCATTAACAGCACACTTGGGTCGAAAGATATGCAGTGAAAGCAAAGACAGATTGAGAGAGAGTGTGGGAAGGAGGGACTTCACTCATCTGATGGTTCATATTCCTGACATGAGCTTAGCCGAGCAGAACCACTCTCATCAGTGCCAAATAAACCCTGAGTCTTTCCTTTCTCTTCATTTTCACTGTACCTTCTCTTCTTTCTTTATCCATTTGTCTTCTCTTTTCCACCCCTATCTCACTGAGATGAGGTGGGTTTCCATTCAAAACCACACAGCATCAGATCTGAGGTTTCCAGAGAACACTACACCTCATGCTGGGCACAAGGCACTCGTTTCAAATATTCATTACAAACTGAAATGAACAAAAGATACGCTGGCCAAAAAAAAGGTCACACACACTATCATTTCGTCGGACCACCTTTAGCTTTGGTTACGGCACGCATTTGCACGCACAAGCTTCTGCAACATCACAACATTCGTTTCTGTCCAGAGTTACATTAATTTTTCCCCAAGATCTTGTATTAATGATGGCAGATTTGGACCACTGCACAAAGTCTTCTCCAGTACATCCCAAAGACTCTCAATGGGGTTCAGGCCTGGATTCTGTGGTGGCCAATCCATGTGTGAAAATGATGGCTCATGCTCCCTGAACCACTCTTACACAATCTGAGCCAGATGAATCCTGGAATTGTCATCTTGGAACATGCATGTGCCATCAGGGAAAAAATCCATTGATGGAATAACCTGGTATTCAGGTATTCAGCTGACCTCATTCTTTGGGCACATAACGTTGCTGAACCTAGACCTGACCAACTGCAGCAACCCCAGATCATAGCCCCGCCCCCACAGGCTGGTATGGTGGACACTAGGCATGATGGGTGCATCACTTCAGCCACCTCTCTTCTTACCCTGATGTGCCCATCACTCTGGAACAGGGTAAATCTGGATTCATCAAACCACATGACCTTCTTCCATTGCTCCAGAGTCCAATCTTGTTCACTACCAAATTGTAGCTGTTTTTGCCAGTTAGATTCACTGGCAAGTGATTTTCTTAAGGTTACACAGCGGTTAAGTCCCATCCCTTCAGTTCCCTACACACTGTGATTGTGTGGAAATGCTATTGCTTTCACTATTAAACATATCCCTGAGTTCCACTGTTGTTTTTCTTTGTTTTGATTTCACCAAACGCTTAAGTGATTGCCGATCACGATCATTCAAGATTTTTTTCTGATCACATTTCTTCCTCGAAGATGATGTTTCCCCACTGTCCATGCACTTTTTAATAATGTGTTGGACAGTTCTTAATCATATTTTAGCAGTTTCAGCAATCTCCTTAGATGTTTTACCTGCTTGATACATGCCAATAATTTGACCCTTCTGAAACAGCTGAACATCTTTTCCACGACCACAGGAAGTGTCTTCCGACATGGTTGTTTAACAAATGAGAAGCTACTCACTGCATCAGTTGGGGTTAAATAACTTGCTGTCAGCTGAAACATAATCACCAATGCATTAATTACCTATTTGATAGGTTAAATCCTGGTGGTGACCTTTATTTGGGCCAGGCAGTGTACTTTAGCAATATTTGAAACAGCCAAACAGTGTTGTGGAGCCTTAACTATAGAGCCGCCGCTGTCCTCCACATACTAACACAAACGCATTTTATAGTCTTGAAACATGAGAATGATGCCGTTATGGCCCTTCTTGTGTGTACGTATGCAAAGCTAAAATGACACTGCAAAAAGCTCTCCAGAAATCCTGCAGAGGAAAAGGCTTCAAAGAGAACACAGAAAGCGATCGAGAGAAAAAGGGACAGACAGCGAGAAAGAGACAAAAACAAATTCCCTACACTCTACAACCATTTCTCCCGCTGTCTTCCTGCCCACATTACGCCTACATTCCAAGATACTGCACAGAAATTTCTTCTTTCCTGTGTACTCATTCACACTCACACCAGCGTTTCTCTGTCTGTGGGTGGTTTCCGTATTGGAGATCAGGTTGAGAACATTAAGACACTGTGGTGTGGCATGTGTTTGTTCCGAGATCAATATCTCTCTTTGTTTATGGTCAGTAGGAACCATTGCCCACTTGATGACTCTAAAGTGATGAGAAGGGCTGGGGTCCGATTCGGAACCAATTCCAAAATTCCAAGAACCGGGTACCCATTAAGAAAACAGAATTTTGATTCCACTTATCAGTTCCTACTAACGCATTTTTACTTCAAATACACGGCTGTGTTAATACGTCTTTATTAAGGAGGCTCTATCTGCCAGGACTATCTGTGCTCTATCTGTGCATCATGTAATCACGTATGTCATCGCGCAATTTTGTTGTGAGATGCTTCGCTGGAGCTTTAGCAGAAGATGGACGCGCAAAAGTGCTCATAAGTTTGGCTCTCCTTTGACAGAAAAAGAAAGACTAAATGTGAAATGTGTGGAAAATGAATCTGTTGTAAAGGAGGTCGCAAAACATCTAAGACACCGTCATGATATTGACCTCCAGTAATGAACCGTGTTTGAAGGACTGCGCTCTCCTAGCGCAAATGCTGTGTCAGCTGAGACAGTCTAAAGCTTAAAATGAACAAAGCTTACTGTGGTTTAACGTTCTAAACAGGGACCTAGGAACTTCTCTCAGTTATTACTGGTCATAAGTAATCTCTACTGCTGAAATGACCAACCTGTGATCCAAAAGGAAAGTCATCATTTTACATTAAGCTTTTTTTTCCCCATTGATATATATATATATATATATATATTTATTATATTTAGTAAGCCACTGATTGTGCAAGTTCTCCTACTTAGAAAGATGAGAGAGGTCTGTAATTTTCATCATAGGTACACTTCAACTATGAGAGACAAAATCCAGGAAATCACACTGTAGGATTTTTAAAGAATTTAACTGTAAATTATGGTGGAATTGGAAAATAAGTGGATTTGGTCAATATCAAAGTTCAACTCAATATTTGTAAATAACCTTTGTTGGCAATGACAGAGGTCAAATAGTTCCTGTAAAGTCTTCACCAGGTTGGCACACCTGTAGCTGGTATTTGGCCCATCCTCCATTGAAGATCTCCTCTAGAGCATTGAGTTTTTGGGGGTGAGGTCTGGAGACCGGCTCGTAGGCCACTCCAGGAACCTTGAAATGCTTTTACAGAGGGCCACTCCTTCGTTGCACGAGCGGTGTGTTTGGGATCATTGTCATGATGGAAGACCCAGCACGTATTCCATCTTCAATGCTCTCACTGATGGAAGGAGGTTTGGGTTTAAAAATCTACGATACATGGCCCTGTTCCATTCTTCCCTTAACAGGATCAGTCGTCCTGTCCCTCTGAAGAAAAAAAGCCCCAAAGGATGATGTTTCCACACCTGCTTCACAGTAGGTATGGTGTTTTCTTCCTAAAAACATGATGAGTTGAGTTTTTATATGTATATTTGTTATATTTTGGTTTTCATCTGAACACATGATTTTCTCCCAGTTCTCTTCTGGATCATCCATTGCTCCTCTGGCAAACTCAGATGGTCCTGGACATGTACGGCGTAGAAGGGGGGTGCACGCCTGGCCACGGCAGAGTCCCTCTCAGAGTGTGTGTTACTGATGGTAGCATTTGTACTTTGGTCCCCGCCTTCTCTGCAGCTCCCGTCAGATTTATCAGGTCCCTCTGGGTAGGCTGGGACTTTTTGCTACCGTTCTTATGATCTTTTGACCCCACAGATGAGATCTGGCGTGGCAGCCCCAGACCGAGGGCAGATTGTTCAATGGTCTGTAATGTCTACAATTGCTCCCACAGTTGAGTTATTCACACCAAACTGCTTTTGCCTATTGTAGAGTCATCTTCCAGACTGCTGCAGGTCTACAGTTTTCTCCTGGTGTCCTTTGAAAGCTCCTTTGGTCTTGGGGATGGTGTGAGTTGGAGTATGATGTTGAGAGGCTGTGGACAGGTGTCCTTTAACAGAAACGAGGTCAACAGGTGCCATTGCTTACAGCGTAACGAGTGGAGGACAGAAAGCTTCTTAAAGAAGAAAAAAAAAAAACAAAAAAAAAAAAAAAGAACATACAGGTCTTCGAGAGCCTGAAATTCTTGCTTGTTTTTGGGTTGGGGGGTAGCCAATATTTATTTTTCAATTAAAGTTTTTAAAAATCCTACAAGGTGATTTCCTGGATTTTTTTCTCATTTTGTCTCTCATAGTTGGAAGTGTCCCTAGATGAAATTAAGACCTCTATCATTTTCTAAGTAGGGAGAATTGCCACAATCAGTGGCTGACGTAAATACTTGTTTTCCCCACTGTATATTATTTACACCTAAATATTTGACAAAGTTTTTCACCATTTTCGAATCGAAATTTTAAATCGATAAGAACTGAAATCGATAAGCAGAATCAGAATCGGACCAACAGCATGCAAACTATACCCACCCGTAGTGATGAGATTAGTTTTGTTGCGCTAAATGAGACCTCGTTCATTTATAGGAGAGCTTGTAATGTGGGGGCACCCCTTGTCTGTCAGGTTGAGGCTTCAGTTGCAAAGTTGCATTCTGTTCTGATTCTGTTGTGTTCCCCTGGCAATGGGTGTAAGTCCAGCTTGCACTATCTGTGTCGCTGTGGGTGGCATGAGAGTGAATGTGGTTAGCAATGCTTCACAGCTCCACGATAACCAGTTTGATACCGAACTTGGACTCTACCTCTGTGGAGTTTGCATGTCCTCCCCGTGTCCTTGTGGGTTTACTCCAGGCGATCGGTTTCCTCCCACATTCCAAAGACATGCTTTAGGTTAATTGGTCGCTCTACATTGGCTTATGACTAGCGTGCTGATGTAAACATGTGTCTGTCGTGAATATAGGCATTGATGCTGATAAAACGAAACTAAGCTACTAGACAAATAATAAACATAAACATTGTTGCTGGAAGTGCAAGTTGCAGGTAAAGATCTGTAGAGCTAGTTGTGTGGTGACTACTGATGGGGATCTTGACAGTATAGTTCAGTGGTTACGACCAATTGTCATGGTTGGGATACACCAGGTGCAAAGAGACAAACGAATGTGCAAGTAGACATTGTGCAGTGCAAAAAGTGAATAGAGAGAAGCGAAGGTGCCATACAAATAATGAGATTATCAAGGTAGCTAAGAACAATGATAAAACTTACAAACAATGGTAACAGGATAAAACTAGTACAGGCACTAGTAATGGGACTGAACAATGCTTATACAAACTGATTATACTTACAGAACAAGATCGTGTTAGGACAAACTGACCGTGCTAAAGCTAAACTGTGCTAGGGCTACAAACAGTACAAATACAAAGAGTGCTAGGACTACAAACAATTCTGATACTAACGGTGCTAATGCTAACAGATACTTGACACAAAACCAGACTGTACTAGGTCAAATGGATAACGCAGAAACAAGACAACCCCAATGACAAAACCAGACAAAGATATATATATATATATATATATATATATAAAAGACACACAGACAGTGCTAACACTGATGGAGAGGCTATCACGAAACAGAAATGTAAGACAATACATAGAAACTAGAGGCCAGACAAAGAAGTGCATAATAAAGAGGGCTGAAAGCCGAAGCTGAAAAGTGCCATGTGGGGTGATATGGCTCTCCAACACAGATCATTCTGACACTAATGAGAAGGTTGTAAGTTCATATCCTGGCTCCACCAAGCTGTCACAGTTGAGCATTTGAGAAGGGTCGTATCCCCCGGCTGCTCATGTAAAGTGCAAGTCATTCAGGATAATGTCATTTGCTAAGTACTGTAAATGTAATGAGCCTGAGTAGGCTGTTTAATTGTGAACACATGCCTGCTTGTCTGCCTCAAGTGGGACATGTTGAAGGGGGAATTATACTGCGGTTGTTGGGCTGTAAGAGTGTTAGCAATGCGAAAAAAGTGTGCCATAGTTAGTGATTACAGAACAGGAATCACAAAATAAGGATTTTAATACTGGATATACGGAATAGATCTAGCACAGCCCATCTAACTGCTTTAAAAAATTTACATTAACCTACAGTTGGGCAAAAATCATTAGCCACAAGGTCGGTTTTATAACAATAAGTGTTGAATAATCTCCACGTAATTTATGAATAGTTACATTGAAAGTGGAAGAACAAAAACACAAGCTTAGTCACTTTTTGTGCCTGCTAGCTCAGTCAGCTGGATGCTGGCCCGGAATGCCCAGCCGCTGGGGGATTGTAATGCCTATCGCTGCGAAAGTCAAAAAATTCAGAAACACGGTTTTGCGAATGTGTATTTAGTGTATTATCAGAATTCCCATGGTAAGTCAACAATCTCAAATGACCCATTGTAAAATGGGGGAGTTGGCCTGTACAAGGTATTCTTTCCGTGAGCTACTTGAACAGTGTTATAGCAGGCATTTAGTGCAGTATGTAGGCTCTATGAGATCCGTGGACATCTCAAGGAAACGAACACGTAAATATATAAGCATTTGGAACCTGAATATGATGAAATTTGTGAGAGTTATGGCAATAAATCAAGCAAATTGATCTAAAAATAAATTACAAAAAATCTGTAGGTTTCTATAGTTCATGATAAATTGTTATATTACAAGGAAAAGAACGTTCTGAAAGAAATTTGGATACACTATTTACTGAGAGTGCGTTGCTGTACTGCCTGCCAGCCAGCTGGTGTTTTTTTAAACAGCCTGAAAAACCTTTTTCTAACTCCATTTACCCCCCCCCCCCCCCCCCATATGTTGTGTTCAGTATTCAAATTCAGAAAGGTTATTAGGAAACACGTTATGCTCACTTGGTATTAAACATAGCAGCAAAACCTGTTGATCAGGGTTTGTGCTCTTTTTTAAATGCTTCACCAGGAAAACACATGTGTATATATATGGAAAGAAAGACCTTTATTAGGAATGTGCACAGTAATAGATTAAACACTTTATGCGTAATAAAGCCCATCAAGTACCAAATACTCTAAAGGTTACACAGAGATTTTCATTACCAGTACTAATGAACTAGAAGGCGAAGTCCCATTATAAACACAGTATGTATCATAGGCGAGGAGGGCGAGTTCAGGGCAACATTGCTGTCATGGACTGAGCGATCCTTTCTTCGAGTATTTGTTTGGGAGTAAATGTATCACAGCGTTAGGTTTCAAACTTAATGATGTTCGGATAGTAAATAAATGTCAGGAATGCAGGGGCAGCCGAGGGAGCTGGAGAGTCGAGAACGGGCAAGGAACCCATAGGCAAACGTTTATTATCAATTAGACGTTATTTTTATGCTGTATTAAGGCCGGTATTAGCTAAGAAATTACAGTAGAAGAGAAAATAGAAAATACTAAATAGTGAGAGTTGCACTGTAAACACGCATCGAAGCCACTTTGGCTGACCACCGATGAGCACCATGATAGAAAGTTTCAGTGTATGATGGGAGTTCTTTGTAAATCCCACCATGAGATCAAATGGGCTAAGGTCTTCATAGTCACCAGTGGTCCAAAATGTATTTAATACCAATGAGAAACTTTGGAACAGTATTGTAGACAGCACTCTGTACCACCATCATTGAAGACACCATTTTAAGAAATATATGTGGACCATGGTTCTATTTGGTTCATCCGTCCAGAAAACATTCTCCAATTTACCCTTCTGGCTCGTCCAAGTGATCTTAGCAAACTGCAGACGAGCAGCAATGTTCTTTTTGGAGAGCAGTGGCTTTCTCTCGCAACACTGCCATGCACAACATTGGTTTCAGTGCTTCTGATGGTGTGGACTCAGAACATTAACGTATAGATAATGTGAGAGAGGCCTTCAGTTGAGCTGTAGAAGTACCCTGGGTCTTGTGAAACCTCGCCAAAACTATTACAGTCCTTGCTCTGGAGTGGATCTTTGTGGTCGGACCACTCTGGGGAGGGAACAATGGTCTTGAATTTCCTTCAAGTTTTACACAATCCTGTCTGACTGTGGATTGGTGGAGTCCAAACTATTGAGAGATGGTTTTGTAACCTTTTCCAGGGGGCCTGGATGAGAATCCAAACAACTCTTTTTCTGAAGTCCTCAGAAAACTCCTTTGTTCGTGCCAGACACACTTCCACAAAAACATGTGTTGTGAAGCGCAGACTTTTGATAGATCCCTGTCTTTAATGAGTAACAGGGTGCCCCCTCACACCTGGATTGGCATCCCATATGATTGAAAAACCACCTGATATATATATATATATATTATATATATCTGTCTATATATACTATATATATATTGGTCAAGTGTGTATGTAATTTCTCTATATTATTATGATTCATTAGCTTCTGATAGGACCCATTTAGCTTATAATAAACTATTATTATAAATAATTTTTTTTAGGAAAATGTAAGTTATTTCTCACATATAACTTTGAGGCTCTTAAGTCCCACAGATCTTGGTCCTCCCTTAAGATTCTTAACACATGTGTCTGGTGGATTTTTTCTTTCCACTGTTCACTCGAGGCTTGCTAAGTGGGACAGTGGGCCCTAGATCGTTGTAAAGCCACTCTGAGACAATGCTCTGCGTAAAAAGCGCATAAAATTACATTTCACTGGATTTGACTTATTAACCCGTCTCTGGAGCTGATGTGTGGGCAGAACGCGCTAACCACAGCGCTACTTGCACATGAATATTTATTTAATGTATTATTAATCACATTCTTATTCTCCTAGTTATTATTCATAATATTTTAATTAGCAATGGTAAACCTAGAAATCTGTATCCACTTATGTGTTTATTATTCATGGTGGCCATTTTATTGTTTAAAAACTCTCTCAGAAATCTGTTGCATACTTATGCATTAAGATCTAAAAAAAGCATTCAGGTGCAGTGAATGCTTTATATGTAACTGCGTTCAGTTATGAACCTTCCTACCACGGTATTATTATAAGTCAGGCTTAATATATCAGAGCAAGACTCATAAATCAAACAGTTATTTAGGCTAAAACAGTACATCTCAGCATCTATCGAATCAGCCATAAGGGATTTAACTGATCTATGCTCAGCTTGGTGCATGACTGCTGAGGCATACAGACTTTACAGGTCATGAGGTTGGCTTGAGTGTGGACCAATTTTTTACCTCTACCTCCGGAGGGCACTGTTGTCATGTCGCCGGTGCCAGTGACGCCTGAGCTGAGGCCAGGGCTGACGAGATGCCCAGTTGTGGGCTTCAGACGCCAATTCAGTCCAAGCAGGTTGAGAGCTGGGAGAAAAGAGAGAGATTTACTAAAATAGATGAAAATCTCACCATCAAAGGCACAATTGCGTAGATGTCCCCAAGACAATGCGACAACAACTATTACATACACACCGCTACAATACCCAGTGCCAACTGCAACACAGACATGCGCTCATTATATTCACTGCCACTGCAGAAGCTGTTTGGCACAGGCTTTTGGCCCGCTCAGGTTTAGCTAAGCTTGATTTCACCTGAGCAATTCTGAGAGAGTCGTTCTATACAACAAAACATCATCCACTCCCTGATGATTCAGTTGAGCAAACACCGGGATAATGTTGAGTGACACATGGCAGGATGTTAGAAAGGGAACAAGGGCTTATCTCATCATACCCTGACAAAGCATGCTAGAGCAGGGATGAGAAAAATACTTCCGAAAAGACGAAAATAGTCTTTGAATCAGAGGCAGACTGGAAATGCTTAGCCTGTACAAGCTGCTGAAGAGATTTTTATTTTATTTTTTTTACATATTTCAGGGTGGAAAATTTACATATAAGAATCCTACATGTTGGTACAAAATGAACTTTCTTCTCGGGCTGTTTTGTATATATAGAATAATTCATTTATTTGGGTTGATCGTCATAGTTTTACAGAATAATACATTACATGGCCTACAGTATTTGTGTGTTTGTTTATTTATTTGATTTAACATCGATTTTGGCACCAATGGCTATTCATGACAGGACCAAGGTTACATTAATACTAGTCAGTCACATTCACACCCAGAGTATCCAGAGTAAACCCACACGGACACAGGGGAATATTCAAACGCCACACAAGCAGAGGCCAAGATCGGGATCGAACTGGGGGTCTCTGGAGATCTGTGAGGTAGCCGAGCTAGCGGCATGCGCTACCGTACAGTATTTCTTCATGAGCACAGAGCAGCTAGTGGAAAAATACACGGTTGCCAGGTCCTTTTTTTCTTCGGGATTTCACTTTTGGGCTTATTTACATTGACCTGGTGCGGGATTCTTGCTAGATCAGGCAACCCTGGAATTGAACTGAACACCCGCTAAACGTCTATCGAACACTTTGTGGAGATTCTGAAACGCAGTATACGCTTGACAAAATTAAGAATTTGATTATTTAATATTCAAATTTTGAAGTTTATGTCATATGTTTCTGGCTGGTTGCAAAGTAAAATTCTGATTACTGACTGAGTTACGGAAACCCGGACGTTTCCCATTACTTAACCCACATCAGGACATGAGGTTTTGGGTTTTCTGCTCCTCATACTTCATTCTGCTTAACTCAGCCCTCATTTGTAGACATTCTTGAGCAATTAACAAAAACAAAAATACCTCCTGTTCAAAGACGGTCTTCAGTTTTTATACATAAAAAAATCTGAGCTCCGAGGAGGGTAATGAGGTCTCAAGAGGTTAAGTGAGTGTATACTCGTTGATCGCATTACTGACAAAGTCTTATTTTCTGCAATTATCGGAATATGTAAATGCACTCATTCATATATTCATGTAATCTCAAGAGAAAAGCACAGGCAGCAGAAGAAATCATACTGACGTTTAGTGACTATCCCAGTCAAGTGGTAATGTTTAGGAGCAACAACGGCTCAGCTTCAAGAATTGGCCCTTTAAGGCTGAATAGGCAAGTACAAGGCTAAGATCACTATGAACAATTCCAAGAGTTGGCTGGAGTGGTGTAAAGCTCACCACCAGTGTCATCTACTGCAAAAACACATTCTCTGGAAGTCTTTATCTGACAGTCACAGAACATGGGTTTGAAGGAGACCAAGTTGTTTCCGTCATCAGCCCCAGCCCTACCATGCCCGGGCCACTCCAGAGGCCCAGGAAACTCTGTTCCTCCTCCGGTTGGCAGGGGACGATGTGCTGCCAAGGACTCAAGATCTTACAGTGCCTCTATGTATCGGGTTACTTTATTCAGCATTTTATTTATCTGTTAAGATTTACTTAGTATCTGTTTTTTGAACTATTACTACAGACTTATTTGACTAGATAATTTAGTTTCATTCTTACATTTATCATTGAAGCCACCCAAGGAGGATGACCTTTTTGAGCCCTGGTCCTCCCAAGGTTTCTTCCTTATAATGAATTTTTCCTTGCCACTGTCGCCTAGACTTGCTCATGTAGATGTTAGAAGATAATTTCAAATTGTAAAGCTGCTTTGAGTCAATGCTCCACTGTAAAAAGCACTATAGAAATAAATCTGTCTTGACTTGATCATGCCCATATTATTACGCCCAAATACATAATAGTAACTGTAGCATTAAAAGGTCACAGTTAAAACTGTAAAAGGTCTGATATTATTTTTATGGTTTGGGCTGGGCCCATTCGTCACAGTAACATTAAATCATAATGTTACAGTATGTAGAGGTATTCTGGATAATTGTGTGCTTCCAAATTGCTGCAAAAGTTATGATAAAATCTTGTGGAAAACCATTGCTGACTAGTGAATGCTGTTTAAGCAGGAAAGGAGACGGATTCCTTATTAGTGGGTATGGTTGAGGAAAGAAATACACAACATTTTACCATATTGTGTTGTACACCGCTATTGGGCTCATGCAATAAAGTATTTGTGTAGTGAGGATATTCAGAACAACCCACATTAAGTGTCCAATTTAAAGGCAAGCAAGGTGTGGAACAGTACTCACTAATGGAAACTCACTCTCTCTCACACACACACAATCACACACCATATCTCACTATCTTTCTGGGGACCTTCCATCGACATAAGATTTACCGTAGCGAATTAATGCTACACCTACCCCCGCCCTAATCCTAACCTTAACCTGGGTAAGCTAAAGCAAATCTTCTCGCCCTTTTGGTTTTTCAAATGAAAGTTGCCGTTTCTGTAAAAAAGCAATTAACCTCATGGGGATGAGCGTCCCCACAATGTCAAAGATGTCAGATCTATCTACCCTTGTGGGGATATTTGGCCCCCACAATGTAATACAAACATACATACACACACACACACATACACACGCACACATGCACTACTGCGAGAAGATGCCGATGTTGGCAGTCTCAGTGATAATGACTCACCTCTGTGCTCAGCCCTCCATCACCCCTAAATCTCATCCCCACAAAATCAATGCCTTCCTACTCGTCCCTCACACTCACTCTCTCCACACACACACACACACACACACACACACACACACACACACACACACACACACACACACACACACACACACACACACACACACACACACACA
>JAJAGP010006839.1:0-17763 GCA_025084515.1 Ancistrus triradiatus | reverse complement strand
TGCGAGAGGGTGGAGCGGTGACGGAGGCGGGCGTGACAACAAGACCCTTGATAATATTCCTTGATCTGGGGCTCCATGCAAGATGTCATCCTGTGGGGTCAAAATGATCATGAGAACGGTGAGCAAAAATCCCAGAACTACACGGAGGGACATGATGAATGACCTGCAGAGAGCTGGGATCAAAGTAACAAAGGCTACCATCAGTAACACACTACGCTGAGAGGGACTCAGATCTTGCAGTGCCAGGCGTGTCCCCCTGTTTAAGCCAGTACATGTCCAGGCCCGTCTGAAGTTTGCCAGAGAGAATTTGGATGGTCCAGAAGAAGATTGTGAGAATATCATGTGGTCAGATGAAACCAACATAGAACTTTTTGGTAAAAAAAAAATACTGAGTCACATCCCAAGAACACCATACCTACTGTGAAGCATGGGGGTGGAAACATCATTCTTTGGGGCTGTTTTTCTGCAAAAGGGGACAGGATGAGTGATTCGTGTTAAGGGAAGAATGAATGGGGCCATGTATCGTGAGATTTTAAGCCAACCCCTCCTTCCATCAGTGAGAGCTGTAGCCTCAATAGCTGGATTAACCGCCACTCGAACTCTGTTTTTTGTTTTTCTACTTCTCTTCACCAAGTCACAAACATTAAGACGCTGGAATGCAAAGGACTACCACCTGGACAGACTCTTCACAGATTAATGTCCACAATAACCAACCTTTTTCTCAAACCAACAAAAGAAATTTAGGATCTGGCCAAGCTGTCAGATAACCCCTGCATCTCACCATCGTAAACTAAGCCAATGTGTTAGTCTTAAAAGGATTTCTGACACTTTAAACGTCACCGCTCCCCAATCGTGCCTTTTTGGACGGACAAGGCCAGGGTTCCGTGCCCCGAACCACTCAAGTGATTTCCAGGCGAGTACCGTTTATGGCTTGATTGGGTCTTCGATTCCACGTTTCAAACTAGACCTACCTACGACTATGTAGCTTTCCACTGAATTATTTACGTTTCATCGCAATTTGTCTTACTAGTAACTCACTACGTCGTAATAAAATAGTTCATAACATTGCACCTGGGTATTTACTACACAATTGATAAGTTGCACATAGATACACCCTGTTAGTGATATTAAAACTGTGATATACAAGTTCACCATCATTTCCTGATCTTAACTCTGTGATATACATGTCATTACTTCAGATTGTCAGTTGGTATTTCCTTGTTTGTAGTTAATAAACTTGTTATACCCTTTTGAATTTACCGCTTTGTGTGGGAGAGATTTTATTCTTTTATTTCAACCGAGGTCCAGACTGAATTTACCCATATCAACTTCCTGATTAATTTTGCTTTCTCTCTTTTAACTGGTTTTCCGGACCCACACCTCCCCAAAAGATCCGGTGGTGCCCCGTTTGTTCAATAAAATTTATCAATTTAAAAGTGTAGTCATATTCCGCTACAGAGCATTGAAGATGGAACGTGGCTGGGTCTTCCAGCATGACAATGATCCCAAACACACTGCTCGGGCAATGAAGGAGTGGCTCTGTAAAAAGCATTTCAAGGTCCTGGAGTCTCCAGACCTCAAGCCCATAAAAAATGTGTGACCTCTGTCACTGCCAACAAAGGTTATGTTACAAAGTATTGAGTTGAACTTTTGTTATTGAGCAAATACTTATTTTCCACCATAACTTACAATTAAATTCTTTAAAAATCCTACAATGTGATTTCCTGAATTTATTTTCCTCATTTTGTCTCTCATAGTTGAAGTGTACCTATGATGAAAATTACTGACGTCTCTCATCTTTCTAAGTAGGAGAACTTGCGCAATCAGTGGCTGACTAAATACTTTTTTGCCCCACTGTATAGCAGAATGCCTCTACAAAAGTTTGCGAATGCAGTCAGATGCAACGATAACGTATGATTTTGTGCTAATGACTCTTAAAATTAAAGGTGAATCAATTCTATTCCCACACAGCTGAACAAGAACATCATTATGCAGTTTATGAAGAATTCATAGACAACGGTAAGTGTATTCACAAAATCATCGAATTATAGAAAAAGCAATTAAACTAATTACACAAAATATTGCACTTTGCCATGTTTTTTTTTACAATATTACATATATGCTAGTGGCAAAAGTATATAAAACTTTCAGCAACTGGTGAGACAACCTTGTGCAGCAATAAGTGCAATTGGCAAATAAAGCAAACTGCAAATAATGGACAGGAATTTTACTTCAATTTCTCCAGACTTTCTTTTTCTTCAGCCATTCTTTGGTTAAATTTCTTGTGTGTATAGGATTATTGTCTTGCTGCATTATCCACTTTCCCCTGAGATTTGGTTCATGGATTGATGTCTAGACATTTTCCTGTTGAACTTACAGATATTATTTACTATTCCGTCAATGATGGTTGGCATGGCTCAGAGAAAACAAGTCTAAAACAAGGTAGACAGGTAAAGATTCTTATGCTGGAAAGCAGTGTTTTAGTTTTCAAGATACAATGCTTCTCATTTAAACCAGAAAGTTCTGTTTTGGTCTCATTCATCCACATTCATATCATTTATGGTTTGTAATTTGAAGCAAACTACAGAGATGTAGCAATGTTCTTTGTTGAAAGCAGGCTTTCTCCTTGTAAACTTGCCATATTTGGTATTCTCCGGATGTGAGAGAGGCCTTTAGTTGCTTAGAAGTTACCCTGGGTGCCTTTGTGACTTCACAAACTCGCACATCTTGCTCTTGGAGTGATATTTCTGTGTCGACTATTCCTTTGGAGGGTAACAGCCTTAGTGTGGATTGGTGGAGTCCAAACACTTTAGATATGGTTTCATAACTTTTTTTCTGCTTGATGAATATCAACACATTTTTATGCATTCCTTAGAAAATCCCCTAGTTCATGTCATAATACACAAATAGGATACAATAGGATGCCCACTCGCACGTGATTATATCAAAGTTATAACTCCTGATTCAAATTTCACCTTGAAATTAACAGCTAATCCTAGAGATTCACATATTTTTGCCACTTATAATATGTAACATGTAAAATTACATTTCTTCTTAAACCATTACAAATGTCAAATTATATTTTATCTTTTTAGATACATTCCAGTATTCTTTGGTCCAGTTTGATCCTGCTGGCACGTGCACATTTAAGTGAATGCACAGATGGCGTATTTGATCTTCAGCTTTGCAGGTAATTTGTCAGTTCTTCAGCATGAATAATTATAGGATTATTGTACAAACAGTAACTACACTGCATGTAAATAAATAAAGTTTATTATATTTGTGTTGTCAGTTAACAAAAATCATTTCAGTGAGTCTAATTATATCCATTCAAATTTGTCCCAACAGTCAAGCAACAATAAAATGAGTCTTGCAACCCATCAAGAAAATCCATTCTACCAGCTAATGGTCACATGGAGATTTGTTTCCAGATTTGTCTTTTTATGATTTTCATCCATTTCTTTATGTATATATTAGCATACATAATATGCAGTAAAGGCTAACAGTCTGAAACCACAAGTGAAAATGCTTAAATTTTGCAATACTTGGTGTATTACAAATTATATATTCAGAGTAAGAATTTGACTAAAGTGTTGATCCATGTTGAGTCCATGTTAACTTCAGTGCATGCTGTCATTACAGCAATAGGGGAACATTCTCCTGTTGCTGTTATGACAGACTGCACTGCAGTTAACATGGACTCCACAAGTATGTGCAAAATTTGAAAGTCTGTGAGCAGTCTTGTAATGATACTTGAATGCCTAGCTTTCTTTGTGTCTAAGTCCCCCAATAAATTTTCTGTAAGATCAGGTGAGTGTTGAAGAATGACAGTCCATGACAGTCAGTACTCAGTAAACTATTTAAATGACATATTAAATTATGATAAAGAGAAAATTTTCTATAGCGGTCACATACCAAAGGTTTTGCATGGCTAAAAGAAATTTCAGTGTTCTTCTAGATTAGATAAAATCACATTTCATGCGTAAATATTATATTTGAAAATGCTTTTTGTGTTTGTCTGATTTTGTTTTGTTGAGAATCTTTAAAACTTCACAATAAACTTGTTAATAACATATATTTATTGCAACTCAAAAAACTGAAATAACCTTCTTAAGAAATATGTTGTGCTAACTATTAATTAATTAAGTTAATTAACTATCTTTCACTCACCACCCATGAATGATTCAAAAATAAGAAGTGTCGAAGGGAGGCACTGGAATTGCAGCACAAGGTGCAAGGTGAGAACCAACTCTAGACAGGATGCCAGTACTTACATGTCTTACTCACACACTCAGAGACACATTAACCTGCAACTGAAAGAACTCATAGCATTGTCTTGTGGGAGTAAACCTGGATATACACAGGGGGAACATGCATACTCCATACAGGCAGTTCATTCATTCATTCTATTCATTTAGTCATGTCCGACCTAAATGTTATATAAATGTAAATAAATAAATGTTATATACATTTATTTATTGAGGGAAATTATCCAATATTACATATTAACGAGTGACAAAAGTATGTGAACCTTTGCTTTCAGTATCTGGAAGGTTATCAGCGAAATGTTTTCTGAAAATTATTCAGAATGAATTGTTCTAGCAATTATGGCAAGCTGTCCTGACCCAGATGCAGCAAAACAAGCCCAAACCATGATACTACCACCGTCATGTTTCACAGATGGGATAAAGTTTTTATGCTGGAATGCAGTGTTTTCCTTTCTCCAAACATAACACTTTTCTTTTAAACCAAAAAATTCTATGTTGGTTTTTATTTATCCACAAAACATTCTTCCAATAGCCTTCTAGCTTGTCTATGTTATCTTTAGCAAACTGCAGACAAGCAGCAATCTTCTTTTTGGAGAGCAGTGGCTTTCTCCTTGTAAGCCATGCAGACCATTGTTGTTCAGTGTTCTTCTGATGGTGGACTCATGAACATTAACATTAGCCAATGTGAGAGAGGCCTTCAGTTGCTTAGAAGCTACCCTGGGGTCTTTTGTGACCTCGCCAACTATTACACGCCTTGCTCTTGGAGTGGTCTTAGTTGGTCGACCACTTCTGGGGAGGGTAACAATGGTCTTGAATTTCCTCCTTTTGTACACAATATGTCTGACTGTGTATTGGTGAAGTCCAAACTCATTAGAGATGGTTTTGTAACCTTTTCCAACGTGATGAGCATCATCAACTCTTTTTCTGAGGTCCTAAGAAATCTCTTTTGTTCATGCCATGATGCACTTCTACAAACATGTGTTATGAAGACCAGAGTTTGATAGATCCCTGTTCTTTAAATAAAACAGGGTGCATACTCACATCTGATTGTCATCCCATTGATTGAAAACACATGACTTTAATTTCACCTTCAAATTAACTGCTAGTCCTAGAGGTTCACATTATTTTGCTACTCACTAATATGTACTATTGGATCATTTTCCTTAATAAAAAATTACCAAGCATAATTTTTTTTTGTCTCACTTGTTTAACTGGGTTCTCTATCTACTCTATCTATCTAGGATTTATGTGAAAATCTGTTTGTTTTGGTCATATTTATGCAGAAATATAGAAAACTCTAAAGGGTTCACAAACTTTCAAGCACCCCTTTCCCTCTCTCTCTCTCTCTCTCATATATTCATATATACACTACCGCTCAAAAGTTTGGGATCACAATGAAATTTTCTTGTTTTCAATGGAAACACACGTGAGATTAGGAAATATAGCAAATACAGGATATGCAGACATTGTCAAGAGTAAGAAATATTGATTTTAATTTAAATGATGACCATGTACTTCACATTTTGCCTTCATCATGTAGCGTGATCGCTGTATCTCCCTCTCTTTACCTTCTTCCCCCAAGTCATAAAACTTTACAACAACACTTGGAATGCAATGGCCCCTTTGACAGGATCTTACCCACCCCGTTGAAGACCCACCATCTGGACCGGATCCTTTACCCACTAAGGGATGACTCCAACGGTTAATAAAAATCTTTCTCAAGAGCTTATAACCTTTAGACCATCTCCAATAATAAACTTGCGCTCCATGTGTAACTTTATTTAGAGGGGGTTTTCATCTTTCAAGACCCAGGCTTCCCATTCCCTCTAACTGTTGCAGAAGATAACGGCTTTTTCCCCCCACCAGGTGAACTCTTTCAATCACAGCTCCTCTTGAAAAAAAACCTTGCCAACCCAAGAGAGGGCTCTCATAGCCAGAGTAAATCCAACCTTTTCCCTCAAAAGAGAACAACAAAGAAGCTTTAGAGATATGGCCAAGCCCACCAGCCATACCTGTGCATCTCTCCATCATAAAAATAAACCAAATGTGTGGTCTTTTAAAAGGAAAAGGAAAAGATTCTGACAAGTCCACCCCCTAGACTCACCCTTCCATAAGAGAAATCTCCCCAATTTCTCCTGCAAGGAAAGCAAATACATGCTTCCACCTAGGTGCGTTTTTTCGACCCTCTCAGCCTGGCGCCAGGAAGACACCCCTGGATTAATGACACACTTTCATCCGTCCAAGAACTCAGCTCTTTGTCCTAAAAGAGACAACTTTAATACATGTATTCAACTTTTTTCTAGGGGCACAGATTATCTTCATCGAAAAACCTTTTAATTACATAACAAATGATATTTTCTTCATGATGAGTCCCACACACGCCCCCCCATATCGCATATCGCACACCAACCATTATAAACACACGTATGTTGCATGTACTGATTTGTTATGGTATTTCATATCTAACTTGGTTTTGTAATGTTTTAGTATATTGATCTTTTTTTGTTTTAAATACTTAGTGATCTCGTCATTGAGTATGATTAGAAATAACAGCTTTTGCCTATGTGTACCGAGATTTGCTCGGGTTTTATACTGTTGCATCCATACTTATAAAGAACCGAAATATAAAGTATTTAGAATGTTACCGTTCCTACATCTTGTATTAATCATATTATTGTTTAGTTAAAGTATAGCGAATGCCTATGCTGTAGTTAGAATGCTTTAACGATGTTCTAGGTTATCAATTCAAGGTGCCTTTGATCATTTGAACCTTCCAACGACATCTGCATCTAAACTTGTAACTTTGAAAATTTTTGGTTATTGTGTGATACTTTTAATCACTTTAGATATGTAGGAATATTATTAATCCAAGTTAGAACGTCTGTGGCTCATATGGTGAAATAAGACAACCACAATAGGAGAGCTTTACTGAGGAGTCAGCTTCTCATTGGCTAAGTAAGGGCAACTCCTTATGTCCTGCCTCCAGCCACCCCCCGAGCCGGAACATTCAAAAGCAACGTGGGACGACCGCGTGGTGAGCTAGCTTCAAGTCTTGTCTTATATGTCTTTAAGTCTTTCCTTTGTCTTTTATAGTTTTTTGTTTTTATAGCGCTTTTGATTATTCATTTCACTCAAGTTTTCGCGTTTAATTTAAGTTTCCTGTGTACAGCAGTCTTAAGTGGTTCAGTATCGCTGAACTAGAAGATAGTTAAAAGACCAGCCAGACTCTAAGCTCTACTATTCTCGCACAATCCAAGTTTTTCCGAGTCTTTGTTGAAGCTCGTGGTACTCGAACGCTGTAACTCTACCTTCACCGCTGGCCAAGGTGGAAATCTGAGTTATAAGTTCGCAAGACTAGATCTGGTAGACCCCGGACCACCAACGCAGGGAAGAAGCCAAACCGGAGCGAGGCCTCAACACATCTGTGGTCCCACGAACCGAAGACACGGACCGGAGGCCTATAGCCAAGGTCTTACAGTCCACCAAACAGGAGCATCAGAATCTGAAGATTTTTACCGCTTCCGTTCCATGTGTGACGTCGGACGACAGGCAGAGGCCCGGTTCCGTTCCATCTTCTTCGCGTGAGCCCGCAAAGAGGCAGGTAGTACCGCTTTGGTGTGTCTTATCTGGGTCCCGGATTGTTGAATCTTGCGTTTAATCTAAAACCACGCTTCAAACATAGACTTATTCACGCCTAAAGTAATTTTAGACCATACTATCCACATTCAAACGTAATTAAGGTTACCAGTAAACATTGGCAACGTTAGGTAATTATTGGCGCGAACCGATAATTAAGTTACATAGAGTCATCTTGGTTTCTGATTTTATTACTGTAATGTGTACGCTTGCCATTATTCCCTGTTCTCCATACTGTGATATATACATGTTCATCTTCATTTTATGATTTTAACTCTGTGATACACTCGTTATTACATTAGATAATCTGTTGGTATTGCCTTGTTTGTAGTTAATAAACTTGTTTATAAACTTTTTGAATTTGCCGCCTGGTTTGAGAGTTCATTCATTCAAAGGTCGAGAAATATACTTTGAATTCACTCTTCAGACCTAGACTGATCAAGTTGTTGTTCCCTCTTTAACTGGTCGCCAAATCTACCAGTGAATTATTCATTTTTATAATAATTATTTTAATAATAATCATTATCAAAGATTTGGTGGTGCCCCTTTTTCTTAATTAATTAATAAATTTATATAATTTTAATTAATAAAGTTTAATTAAAATTAATCTAATTAAAGTGTAGTCTTAGTTTGCTACAATCAAAAAAGGCACCTTTTGCAGCACTTGCAGCCTGACAGACCCTAGGCATTCTATCTGTCAATTTTTCAAGGTAATCTAATGTTATTTCACCCCATGCTTCCTGGAGCATCTCTCACAACTTGGATTGGCTTTATGCAGTCTTCCTCTTTACCATACAGTCAAGCTGCTCCCACAACAGCTCAATAGGGTTCAGATCTGGAGACTGCGCTGGCCACTCCATTACAGTCAGAATTCTAGCCGACTCCTTATTTTTTAAATATTGCTCACATATTTTGGAGGTGTGCTTGGTGTCATTATCCTGTTGTAGGATGAAATTGGCCCCAATCAAGCATCGTCCACAGGGGATGGCATGGCGTTGCAGAATCTTGTGGTAGCCTTCCTTCTTCAAGGTCCCTTCCACTCTATATAAATCTCCTATTTTACCACTTCCAAAGCATCCCCAGACCATCACGCTCCACCATGCTTGACAGATGGCAATAAGCACTGGTCTTGCGTCTTGTCATTGTTTCTGCGTCTCACAAATGTTCTTCTGTTTGATCCAAAGACCTGAAACTTGGGATTCATCTGTCCACAACACCTTCTTCCAATCTTCCAGTGTCCAATGTCTTTTCTCTTTGGCCCATTGCAGTCTTTTCTTTTTATTGGCCGGTGTGAGGTATGGCTTTTTCTTCAATTCTGCCATGAAGTCCAGCATCCTGAAGTCGCCTTTTCACTGTTGATGCTGACACTGGTGTTTGACGGGTTCCATTTAGAGTAGCTGTCAGTTGACAACCTGTGAGGCTTCTTTGTCTCAGACTGCACACACTAAGATATTTATCTTTATGCACAGTTGTGCATCGGGACCTCCCACTCCTTTTTCTCTCCTTGTTAGAGCCAGTTTGTGCTACTCTCTGAAGGGAGTAGTTAACAGCATGGTAAGATATTTTCAGTTTCTTTGCAATATCTCGCATTGAGTAGTCTTTCTTTCTTAACACAACAATAGACTGACGGGTCTCTAAAGAAAGTAGTTTCTTTCTGGTCATTTCGAGCCTGTAAGCAAGCCAATAACTGCTGATGCTTCAGATACTAAACTAACCTAGAACATCATGCTCCCTTTTATGCTCCCTTATTAGTATAGCATTTTTCAGCTTTGCAACAAAATTGAAAAAGGGTCTCCTAACAATCAATTAGCTTGGACATTAACAATAATATTCTTAACTTGGATTGGCAGCCATACCAGGAGATTGAGGCAGATGACTTAGAATTGCTGATAATAGGACTATATGCAAAATAGGGCTCTATACAAATTAGGTCTTAATGCAAACATTTTCATTCTTTAAAAATCATGTAATACATTTTAATTAATTGTGTAATGGACAAAAATATGGACATAATGTGTTTTTCTTTGGAAAAGAGGTAAATTTGCAAGTGATCCCAAACTTCTGAGTGGTAGTGTGTGTATATATACATACATACATACATACATATATACATACATACATACATGCATACACACAGTGGGGAAAAAAGTATTTAGTCAGCCACTGATTGTGCAAGTTCTCCTACTTAGAAAGATGAGAGATGTCTGTAATTTTCATCATAGGTACACTTCAACTATGAGAGACAAAATGAGAAAAAAAAATCCAGGAAATCACATTTTTAAAGAATTTAATTGTAAATCATTGTGAAAAATAAGCCACAAACAAGCAAGATTTCTGGCTCTCACAGACCTGTAACTTCTACTTTAAGAAGGATAAGTCTAAGGATAAGTCCTGTTGCTCCGCGCATATCCAGCCTAGCCTAGTCCATGCTTCCTGCAGTCTGGCCTTGTCTGATTCATGTTTGTACCCTCTAGCCTAGCCTGGTCCATGTTTGTCATGTTTCCATGTGTAGCCAAGTCATGTTTTTGCCTTAGCCTTGCCACGGTGATAGCCGGCGATAGCTTCCCGTAGCTCTTCTAGGTTGGCAATAGCTCCCCGTAGCTTCTCCAGGCCGGCGTTAGCTCTCCTTAGCTCTTCCATGCCAGTGCTAGCTCTCCGTAGATCCCCCGAGCCGGTGTTAGCTTCCAGTTGCTTCTCCAAAGCCGATGTTATCTTCTGGTCGCTTTCCAAGGCCGACGTTAGCGCCCCCTGTCGACTTTCATTTTCCTATGTCCCCAGCCTTTCTAATTCATTCACACTGCCCTGCACACTGCGGGTATTGTAAGCCTCACCACACGTTAGCCCGGTTCCTGAACACACTAGCCTCGTATCGGTGCCCCACCATGCCTGGTAGCTTCACGGCCTGTTGCACCGTACCCGAGCCACTAGCATCCCATTGTCCTGTTTCTGAGCCCGTTCGCCCTGTCTGTGAGCCGATCGCGTCGCCTAGCCCTGTTATAGAACTGCTAGCACCACGTATTCCTGTATCTGGGCACACTAACCCCATTTTCGAGCTCGCCACGCCATTCAGCTTTGTTGATTTGCCACTAGTGCCATCTAACATAGTTTCTGAGCACTCTAGCCTCGCTGATGAGCTGGTCACGCCAATTGGCTCTGAAAATGAGCCATTAGCGCCTTGTAACACGGTATCCGTGCACACTTGCCCCATTTTCGAGCCTGCCATGCTGCTTAGCTCTGCTAATGTGCCGCTAGCACCAGGTAGCTCTGAATCTGAGCATGCTAGCCTCGTTGCCGAGCTCGCCACGCCGCGCCAAAAATGAGCCTTTAGCATCCCACAACACAGTACTCGTGCACACTAGCTATGTTTCTGAGCTTGCCATGCCACTTAGCCTCGCTAAGGTGCCGCCAGCACCAAGGAGCTCCAAGCCTGAGCACGCTAGCCCCCTTGCCGGGCTTGCCATACTACGTAGCTTCGCAGATGAGCCGGTAGCGCTTAGTAATCATGCCACTGTACATGCTAGCCCCGTGTCCAAGCTTAGCATGCCATTAAGCCCCGATTATGCGCATGCTAGTCCCGCTCCTGAGCACTCCACATCATCTAGCTCAGTAGATGAGCCACTCGTGCTGTGCGGCCCCATTTCCGTGCACACAGCCCCTTTTCCGAGCCTACCCTGCCATGCTGCCTGGTCGATAACCCGGCCCCGGAGCTTGTTAGCCCTGTATCGGTGCCTGCTGCATCGGGTAACTCCGCTGACGAGCCCTTTACACCCCGTAGCACTGTAACCGAGTCGCTTCCATCCGGCCACCCCATTTTGGAGTACGTTTTCCCCTGGCTTGGAGCACGTCAGTTCCGCATCCGAGCACGACCGACCTTGTTTCCGAGCATGCTGCGCCTTTTAGCCCTGCACCCGAGCTAGGTGCCAATCCCGGGTCTGCATCGGAGCCCGCTGATGAGAATTGGGACCTCGTTGCGCTCGTCCGCTCGGTAACCCGGCCATCGGTTCCCTTCGCCTCGCCGTGAATGCCCATGTTTCTCGTACCCAAACCACGTGCATGGCCGAACCTCGCCCCCGAGCCGGGCACGTCGGCATCTGAACTCGTATGCGCGTCACCGGTGATTAATAGGCACCTTCCGGATCTCCTTGCTTGCAGTCTGAGAGAGGCCGTCTCGGGGGTTGTCAGCTCCGGAGAGGCCTCGCCGCAGGCCGTCAGTTCCAGACGGGCCTCGCCGCAGGCCGTTCGCTCCAATGCCGGTGCCAAGATCATCCAGAGGGCTCCGTTGCAAATGGAGAACGACTGCCTTCACATCCGCCCAAAGGACCCCTGAGGGACAAACCTTGCCATCAGTCCAGACCCTCCGTCCGGCCTTCCACCACCCACCCGTGTCAAGCGCCATCGCCCCAAGAGGAAACCCCTGGACATCTCCACGTACCCCTGGGGGATTGGGAGTCCTTAGGTGGGGTACTGTTAGGATCTATGCCCTGCCCCCCATTTTCTTCAGTTTTGTTTGCGATGTAGTCCGTGCCCACAATCTACCACAGGACATAAGATTGCTGTGGTCGCACCTGAAGGGTGTTTGCTTTGATTTGGGACGCTATTTAAGTTGAACGTTTTCACCGCTACTTTGCAGGAGCATTGACTCATTTTTGGTCAGTCGTGGTGGAGTTCTCTGCACTCCTTGGATTACCTTATTGTCACGACGGGATTACCTTTGTTTGTGTCAGGCTCTGGATTACCTTGTTTCACGCGGTTCTGTCCACTGGCGTCTGCGCTCACTGGATTCTGCGCTCGCAGTCCTCGCCCTCTTATGGTTGTGCGGCTGTGCTCGCACGTATCCGGCCTAGCCTAGCCTAGTTCAGTCCATGTTTTCCGCAGTCTAGCCTTGTCTGGTTCATGTTTGTACCCTCTGGCCTAGCCTGGTTCATGTTTGTCATGTTTCCATATGTAGCCAAGTCATATTTTTGCCTTAGCCTTGGTTGGTTCATGTTAGCCTTTGTAGCTCCTCCAAGCCAGCGGAGCTACTAGCTTCCCATAGCTCCCCCAGGCCAGCGTTAGCTCCCCGTAGCTCTTCCAAGCCGGCAATAGCTTCACGTAGCTCTTCCAGGTCGGCGCTAGCGCCCCATAGCTTCTCCAGGCCGCCGTTAGCTCTCCGTAGCTCTTCCAGGCCGGCACTAGCTCTCCGTAGCTTCCCCCGAGCTGGCGTTAGCTTCCGGTCGCTTCTCCAAAGCATTAGCGCCCCCTGTCGGCCTTCACCTTCCTACGTCCCCAGCCTTTCTAGTTCATTGTATTTTTCAGGTAGCTGAGTTTGTTTCCTTGGTTGTCATCTATAGCCATTGTTTGTCGAGTGCCGTTTGTTTCTGCTGTGTTTTGCTATTATTAGGTTGGCTTGAAAAAGCCAACATATTGTTTTCCTAGATCTTATTATTATCTTTAATTAATTAATTAATTAATTAATTCTTGTCCAAATTTTGTACCGTTTTCACGGGTCACACTTTTTGACCTACGGTCATGAAATTTGCCATGGACATAGAGCCCATACGTGAATGGGGTGCTTGTGCTTTTGGGGCCGATGGGACCAAAATTATGCCCATAGGAAATAATGGGGTTTCAGTCTGGCAAGTGTTCCCTGATGGGTCAATGACCGTAACTCAGTCAATTTTTGACCTATGGCCACGAAATTCGGCAGGCTTGGTCATGGGTGCAATCTAAGGTGAAATGTGCTGCCCTTGGGGCCCCTCTGGACCCCGGCTGGGCACTGGGGCCCCTGGCAGGTCAATGACCATAACTCAGTCAGTTTTCGACCTACGGCCACGAAATTCAGCAGACTTGGTCCCGTGTGCAATCTGAGGTGACGTGATGCCCATGGGACCCCTCTGGACCTTGGCTGGGCACTGGGGCCCCTGATGTGTCAATGACCATAACTTGGTCAGTTTTTGACCTACAGCCATGAAATTCAGCAGGCTTGGTCCCCAGTTCAACCTGAGGTGACAAGCAATGCCCTTTGGGCCCACGACAAGGTCACTTTTTCAAGCCAACCTCAAAGTTTGTCCACGAACTTTCGCCATGTAGTTATTATTATTAGGTTGGCTTGAAAAAGCCAACATACTGTTATCAGAGATCTTATAAGGTTAGCTTGAAAAAGCCAACATATTGTTTTCCAAAATCTTATTATATTTTATCTTTTATTAGGTTGGCTTGAAAAAGCCAACATACTGTTATCCGAGATCTTATTATTATCTATTATCTTTTATTCTTCTTGTCCAAAATTTTGTACCGTTTTGACGGGTCACAGTTTTTGAGCTATGGTCATGAAATTCGGCAAGGACGTAGAGCCCATACGGAAATGTTGTGCTTGTGCTTGTCCGATGGGACTTTGAGGGGCCGCGCAGAAAATTTGGTCCATAAGAAATAATGGGGTTTCAGTCTGGCAGGTGTTTTCGGAATGTTCAAATCTCACACACTCAGGGAAAAAGCACCTCTTCTCTCTATCAGCACAGATCTGCTCTATATATACAGGTCCACTGATCCCACTGACCCATAGAGCATATAGCACTACATACATAGCTATAAAGCAGTCCAAAGGACCCAAAAAAAAAAAAAAAAAACCTATGGACCCCGGCTGGGCACTGGGGCCACTGGGTGGGCCAATGACACTAACTCAGTCAGTTTTCGACCTACGGCCATGAAATTCAGCAGACTTTGTCCTGGGTGCAATCTGAGGTGACATGTGATGCTCATGGGGCCCCTGTGCACCCCGGCTGGGCACTGGGGCCCCTGGCGGACCAATGACCATAAGTCAGTCAGTTGTCGTGATGACCTTTGGGCCCATGACATACACTAAGGGTCGGCCCTTGCAGAGTGGCAATCACACTCGCATTTTCTTCAGGAAATGCACCTCTCTAGTTTTTCTTATTATTATTATTATTATTATTATTTCACGTTTTTGTCAGGCTTTCAACTGCTGCAGCTTTTGAATTATTGACCCCGTTCCAGCGTCATTGCGTTGGGTCTGGTCGGGAATGGTGTGCTTGTATAGGGCCCTTCGTAACGTAACTCAGTTAGTTTTTGACCTGTTGCCACGAAATTTGGCAAGTTTGGTCCCGGATGCAATCTGAGGTTACATGTGATGCCCATGAGGCCCCTGTGCACCCCGGCTGGGCACTGGGACCCCTGGCGGACCAATGACCATAAGTCAGTCAGTTTTCGTGATGACCTTTGGGCCCATGACATACACTAAGGGTCGGCCCTTGCAGAGTGGCAATCACACTCGCATTTTCTTCAGGAAATGCACCGCTCTAGTTAGTGTGATTGCCTATATAGGCAATTACACTATTGTTATCCAAAAGTCTTATTTTTCTTCTTTCCGTCTTATTATTATTATTATTATTAATCCACATTTTTGTCTGGTTTTCAACTGCCGCAGCTTTCGAGATATCGAAACCGTTCCATCACCATTGTGTCCGGTGGGGTTGTGAATGGTGTGCTTGTATAGGGCCTTCCGGTCGGACTTTGGGGCCCCCCCAAAGTCCCAAACTTTCTCATAGGAAATGAATGGGCCAGAAGTTTACGAATCATAACTCAGTCAGTTTTTAACCTATGTCCACGAGATTCGGCAGGCTTGGTTCCGAGTGCAATCTGAGGTGAAATGTGATACCTATTGGACCCCTCTGGACCCCGGCTGGGCACTGGGTCCCCTGGCGGGCCAATGATCGTAACTCAGTCAGTTTTTGACCTATGGCCACGAAATTCGGCAGGCCTGGTCCCGGGTGCAATCTGAGGTGACATGTGATGCCCATTGGGCCCCACAAATGGTAGAGATACTTCCCCTTCATGACACATCCAAATATCTCGTCGTTCAACAAATTAGTTCTCCAGTTATGACCGTTTGTTTCACAGCTCTGACATGAAAGAAGGCAGAGCACAGACGGGGCTCCGCTGTTCGCTTCACACACACACGCAGGCCACGCCCACACACGGACAGCAGATCGCAATTAAAGACTGCGCTTTTCGGCGCTGAACTTAGATTTGCATCAATATGTTTAATACGAAGGCTTGATCATTACTGTACAATATTGTAAGTAATTAAACAGTCCAAACCTTTAAGTCGGGTTAAACACGAACGTCACTTTTAATCCACACAAGCACAGAGTAAAAGATGGCAACTCAAGCACAGCTGAAAATGGTCAATTCACTCCTGTTCACTATACACTCGCTCCCTTGTCCACTTTTAAAGAGCCAGACAGCTCTTATGTAAATCGCATTACATGACAATTACTACATGGCTTTACTAAACCGGCATGAAAGAATAATATATAGAGATTAATATTTAATGCAGAAAAAGATGACACTACGGCCGTTTCTCAATACCAAGTACGCCAACTTGCATACTTCCTAACTCTGTAGTAGGAAGTTACATTATTTGCATAGTACCACAGAGGTACCTGGCAGGACAGTGTTCGCCCTACAGCCATGACATTTGGCAGGCTTGGTCCCAGGTGCAATCTAAAATGACATGTGATGCCAATGGGAAACCTGTGGACCCCGGCTGGGTACTGGGGCCCCTTGCGGGCCAATGACTGTAACTCAGTCAGTAACTCAGTCATCTATGGCCACGAAATTTGGCAGGGTTAATCGCGGGTGCAATCTCAGGTGAAATGTAATGACCATGGGGCCCATGAGGACCCCGGCTGGGCACTGGGGCCCCTGGAAAGTCAGTGACCATAACTCAGATGGTTTTTGACCTATGGCCACAAAATTTGGCAGGCTTGGTCCCAGGTGCAATCTGAGGTGACATGATGCCCCTGGGGCCCCTGAGGGACCAGGATCGGAATTGGGACCCCTGGCAGGTCATTGACCATAACTCAGGTGATTTTTAATGTACACCAATGAAATTCGGCTGGCTATGTCCCGGGTCTAATCTGAGGTGACATGTAATGCTGTTGTTGTCGTTGATGTTCCCGACAGTCAGTTTTAGACCTAATATTTTGTAGTTCAGCAGGCTTGGTCCCGTGTGCACCCTGAGGTGACACCCTGGCAAAACAGTGACTACAGGCGTTTTTTGACCTACATAATCGGTCTCTGATGAACGTCGCAGGGGCACGCACCGCCGAAACACACTCGCAGTTTCTGCAGGAACTGCACTTTCTAGTTAGTGCAACACACTATTGTTCTTCGATTTTTAGTTTTCCACCTGATTTTCGGTCTGTATCTCCTCCTACAGTTTTCGAGATATCGACACGGCACAAACACCAAAACGTCCGGCATGTTCCGGAGAAGTGTGCTTGGTAACTCGGTCAATTTTTGACCTACAAACACGAAACTCGGCATGGTCAGACCTGGGCTCACCATGACCCATCATGTCAAGTTTCGGACAGATAACACTCTTTGATCACTTTGTCACTCTTTAAAAATCACTCCATTCATTGAATATGGCAGAAGCTAGAGTGTACACTCTAGTGTAGCGTGATCGCTGTATCTCCCTCTCTTTACCTTCTTCCCCCAAGTCATAAAACTTTACAACATCTTGGAATGCAATGGCCCCTTTGACAGGATCTTACCCCACAACGTGAAGACCCACCATCTGGACCGGATCCTTTACCCACTAAGGGATGACTCCAATGGTTAATTCTTTCTCAAACCTATAATCTTAGACATCTCCAGTAATAAACTTGAGTCCATGTGTAACTTTAAGAGGGGGTTTCATCTTTCAAGACCCCAGGCTTCCCCTTCCCTCTAACTGTTGCAGAAGATAACGGCTTTTTCCCCCCACAGTTGAACTCTTTCATCACAGCTCCTCTTGAAAACCTTCACCCAAGAGAGGCGCCAGATAAACAACCTTTTTCCTCAAAACAACAAAAGA
>JAJAGP010006838.1:0-17768 GCA_025084515.1 Ancistrus triradiatus | reverse complement strand
CGTTTCAAACAAACCCTGAGGCTGGGTCATACGTGTATAAGTATTACGGATGATCAAAGTCAGAGTTTTTGTTCGAGTTTGGGGGCAGAAATATTTCAAACTGACTGTCTGATGTCAGAATTGGTCGAACAAAGAAGCGTCGAATTCCGCAAATCCACTGTATAATAAGGAAAATATTAAGGGTGGGTGTTGGAAAGGACTTCATGATACGATTATATTGTTTATTGTTATACATGAAGATGCAGGATTCAAATCCCAATACAGACTTAATAACCTTACCTTTACTTTGTTTTCCCATTAAACAAAAATAGTCTACATAATCGAAATAGTACTTTTTAGTTCTATTGATTCTATTCCTACTATCGCTCCAAGTCACCATCAGTTTGCAGCTTTTGTCTGTACCTTTAACATGAACTTACCATGCTCTGCCCCAGTTGGCAAGCTCTCCTTTCTGCCCTTTCTGCCCAGCTTTAGAGACATTTTGCTGAGCCCTTTGGCGCTTTCGGACTCCGTCTGTATTCATGAGTCTGTAACACAGAAACGATGTCTCTATCAAGGTAATGTTTACACAGATGGGATAAGAAATCAAGGTAAGTGGTGCTGAATGGACTTAAGACTCAATGATAACATTATCGTACCTTATCTGATAAAGAATTTGACTTAAAGGATGCTATTTATAATGTACAAGGTGCATTTTATGCCATAAAGCAAAGTTTTTACTAGTCCATTCATATTTAGCTCCTGTCCATTGAAGCGTATCTTTTGCATTGTGCTCTGCTCTGGAAGGAAGTTCCCCTGGACTTGCTCTCAGTTCAGGTCCCAGCACTGAGCAAGACCATTAACTGTTAGTGGTCTTTTGCAAATTTGGGGTTCACCTTCAACAGTACAAACCACTTTACTCCTGGAATCCCATTTGACTCACAAACAGGCAGGGCTCATCCTGGAGAGAGCCTGAGCCCCCCTCCCTTTTTCGTGCCACTTCCACCAGGGCCTTCAAGTTGCTAGTCTCCACTAGTTGTCACGGCTCTTCAAGCTTTCTCTCCAGGGTGGTTCACTCACTTTTGTCCCTGTGTTCTTGGCTCTGTCCAGTCTAGTCATTGTCCTGTTCAGTCCCGTTCTCAGCCCAGTCTTGTCTTTAGTCATGCTTAGTGTTGATCCTTGTCTAGTTTTTGATCCCTTGTGCTTAGCTGATTACTCCTCGCCTGGCCCGGCTGAATTCTTAGTCCACCTTTTTCTAGGGCTATTAAATTCCACGCCTGATAAATTCCTAGTCTGGCCCGTTCCAATTCTCCAAGTTTCCTAGTTCCTAGTCCGATTTATTCCTAGCTTGTATAATTTCTGGTCTTGTGGCACAATTAATCTATTTTTCCGTTTAAGCTCCAAGTCTGTTTTATTTCTTGCCAGTTAAATTTCTAGGCCTGATAATTCCAAGTTTCAAAGAGTTATGGTTTGTAATTCCTAGTATGTTATAGTCTGAGTTTGTAAACTTTCTGGTCTGCTACACTTTAGTTTGCCAGATTTCTTGTTGGTCATTCCTAGCCTGCTAGTTTCCCTGTTCATTTGGTCCCTAAATTATTTGCTTTGTGATTCAGGACTCATCTCATGATTCATTTCCCTTTTTTCATTATTTTGTTTCTTTTTTAACCCCTGGCTCTTGGCCTTTGCTTGTAGTCTGCCCATGGTCTCCTTCAGGGCCTGTCCTAATGGTTTTGGGAACCGGGACAATGCCCTTGAGGGGGGTACTGTTCTGGTTCTGTTTGCAAATTTGGGGTTCACCTTCACCTTCCAGTGAACCTTTAGCAATAACCGAATCCAAACTGACCCTGGAAGCTAAACGAACAAAAACACTTCACCAGATCCCTGATGGCCTGGGTTCCATAGTCAAACAGCTGCACACAAGCCTAAGGCATTGGCTGGACTGGTACAAAACAAACTGCTGTTGGATTCTGAAGAAGTGTAAAGCCGACTGTAAAGATTAGTGGAGGAGGAATAAAGTTCTGGGGCTCTTTGATTCTTTGGCCTTCCATTAAGGGGAAGCCATAATGCCACAGCATACATGGGCAGTCCATAGTCCACACCGCAGCAGGCTTAGTGCACAAACCAAGGTCCAAATTACCTGGCCTGCACAAAGACATGATCTCAGCCCCATCTGATTCATCTCTGAGGTGAATTGGAAAGCTGAGCTGTAGCCAGGCTTTATCATCCAACATCTCTGCTTGACCACACTAAGGCTTCTGCCTGAATGGAAGCCAATCCCAACAGTCATGATCCAAACCCTAAAGAAATATTTCTTCCTTTAAGCCACCTTGGCATGACTGGCTGTGTCTGAAGGCTGTCAGGTCTGTAATGGAATGGCATCTGGAACATGGCTTGCTTGCACCTGCAGGGACACGAAGTCAAAAATGTGCATCTTCGCTGGTGACCATAGAGTTGAATCAGTCGTTGAATTTTGTATTAACAACTCCAGGCTTGTAAAGCAATTTTCTCGACCAAACAAACAGTAAACTTTTCTTTCAGGTTAATTTTCTTTTATTTAAAAAATTTTTTTTTTGCACTGTACGGTTTTCGTGAACTGTCTGAACTGTCATGTGGAAATTAAAGGAATAAAGGCTTTAAATGCAGATAAGACCATCTCCCCAAAGTAGTGCATTTCCTGTTGTCACGCAGACATGTGCCTGAAAAAGCTGGATGTTTAAAATGTGTACAGAACACAGTGACTGTAGGTTAAAACGAACAGTTATCAATTATTTGTCATTTGTCGCTTAGTATGCAATTTTATTAGTCTGCACGAAGCCCAACGCCACTAATAATGCACGACAATAATGATTTAAGAACATATAATGACAGAATTATTAGGACTTACTGATATGTCGTATCTCCGATGATACAGCCGTACAGATGTTCCCGATGGACGGGAGGCTATATAAAGTCCGCCTCCTACCTCAGGTTGTGTCACACGCTTGAACCAATCAGCATACGGCGAATAAGGACACTCGAACTGTGATTGGACAGCGTAGTCCTGAACTCATAAGCGCCTGATGAGGCTGCAGAGGCTGTTTGAATAAAGAGTGTTATACTGCGCTGGATTTACGCATCTCAGTCGTAAACGACGAAGTTGAGCTTACGCTAATGGCAGTTTTGCTTACATATAACTGAAGTTACACATACAATCAAAATATCATACTTCAATCATAAAACAATTAACGTATTTGTTTTGCAGAACCTGCATTTTAAAAATCGAAATGCACTAGATAAATTAGTTTCATTCTTACATTTATCATCTAAGCCACCCAAGGAGATTGGGTCCCTTTTTGAGTCTTGGTCCTACAAAGGTTTCTTCCTTGTAACGTTGCCACTGTCGCCTTGGGCTTGCTTGACCGGCCTAGATATTACGATAATCAAAAAGCTGCTTGGACACAATGCTCCATTTGTAAGAGTAATATAGTAATAAATCTGTCATGACCTGACTTGACATTGCAAGTGGGATTTGAACCCAGGGCAGGAACTGCCATTTCCAGCAACTGCTGTCGTTTCTTAAATGTGTTCACATAATCTGATACCTAAAATTAAGTTGCAGACTGTTTCAAAGTGTTTTGGCTTAAACAGCAAACACACAATTCCATTTTGTTTACTTATTTCCTGCTATGCAAATCACAGCGCTTCTATGATGATTTGGGGTGAATCGGACACAGCAGCGCAGTTTTTAAACACTATGTCAGTGCTGGACTGAATGTAGTCCAGCGACAAAAAATATCCAGCTACCAGCATCCTGTTATCAGAACACTAAACACTGATAAAGGAATAGGGAATGATTATCACAAACTGTGCATGAGCTACACTGATTTTACATCTATATGGTAGAGCAATATGGTAGACGTGTCTAACAGAGTGCATGTTTTTAAAAACTCCAGCAGCACTGCTGTGTCTGATCCAATCATACCACACAACACACTAACAACAACACCACCATTTCAGTGTCACGGCAGTGCTGGGAATGATCCACCACCCCAATAGTACCTGATCTGTGATGGTCCTCTGAGGGTCCTGGCCATTAAAGAATAGAGTAAAGGGAACAAAGAAAGTATGTAGGGAAGCATGTGTACTTAGGGCTGGGAGTTGCCACTGATACCCTGAATTGATTTGATTCCGATTCACAAAGTCCCGATTCGTTTCGATAACGAGTCAGTTCGGGATATTTCAGTTACAATACACGTTTTATTTGGATGCCAAAAGAGATTTTCAGAAAACTAATGTTGTAATTGCACAAAGAACTCTCAACCTAGTATTATTAAAAACCTATATCTCTACATATAAAAGTTACCAGAGCCTCAGATATTTTTTTTGGCACTGGGAGAACTTGAAGGTAATTTCATTGCAAATTCCTTCTCTAGTGGAGGTTGTTTGGCATTTTTTTTTATATCGGGGGGCTGTCTCGCTAAATGGTTTCTCAGATTTGTCGTATTCACACAATATTTCACCTCCATGTTGCACGGTTTGCTTCTGTCCAGCTCTTCCCTACCTTCATGATTTTTGAATCAGTCCAAAATATAACCAGAGATTTGCTTTCAGGTGCTGGGGTGCCTTCACTTGAGCTCCATCCATGCTTAACCAATGGCTAGATGGCTAGGTGTGCAAAAAAATAATGGCTGGTCATTAAATGGAGATTAATGGGGGATAATGTTTTGCGTATACACAGCAAAAATAGGCTAATTTTAAAGACTGATCTCCGGTTTATACAAATTGATATCGGGTCATTCAAATAATAAAGATCGATTTGTTTTTTTAAACCCACCCCTGGATACACACAGTCTGTGTAAGATCACCATGTCTTCTAGCTCGATTGAGCCTAAGACATGAGGAGTGAGCTCTCAGGTTTTCATTAGTAATGCCGATGTGCATATTTCACATTGTATTTGAAGTATGACTCCATGGCTTTAGTTTCATTCTTAGATTTATCATCAACGCTGCCCAAGGAGGTTGGGTCCCTTTTTGAGTCTTGGTCCTCCCAAGGTTTCTTCCTCATAACACTTAGGGAGATATTCCTTGCCACTGTCGCCCTAGGCTTGCTCAATTTGGGATTGAACATAGATATTAGGAGATAATCTAAACTTGTAAAGTTGCTTTGAGACAATGCTTCAATGTAAAAAGCGCTATGCAAATAAATCTGACTTGACTAGTACAAGCGCTTGGGAAAGACAAGAGGATTCAGGGTCTTCCGATTTACTACAGATAAGCAGAAAGTATTTATACAGTAAGACAAACAACTTCGTGTGTGTGTTGGGGATATGTCATGAAATGGGGACGTAGTGTCCGAGTGTGAGAGAAACACTGTTATACTGTCCAAAGAACAGTCGGTTCTAAAAGTCAAATATCAAAGAAAGATGTGGTTGTCACTGTCAGCAGAGTGATCTGTTCTAAAAGTTATATGTGGCAGAAGTCACGTACACAAATAGAAAGGTAGCTTAAAACAGTAACATATTAGAAACAAGGAGCCTGAGAATTATACCTACATAGCAATGCATATTAGGAGAGGAGGGCAGCCAGGTAAAATGATCAAGGACCGGGCCTTTACACGGTCATGGAGCCCCAAGCCAAACCCACAGTCATCCCTTCGCAAAGTACCTAACAGTCTGTAATTGTAGAACTACAATTGTAGTGCTTCTATGGTAACTACAACTGATAAAATGGACAATGAGTGTAGCAACAAGGAGGTGGCCCTAACAAAGTGATCGGAGACTAAGTGTTTATTTAATTCTACACACATCAGAGTGAATTTGCCAGATTGCAGTTGTAGTTCAAGTGACAAAATATGATTGACGTTAAGTAGCCTGCTGAGTTTAGCACCTAGCTACGACCCTCCGTTTTCACCTCTTATAAAGTATTCATACCTCAGTCCGGCAGATAGCGGTAATGCACTAAGATCACAACATGTATGCCGACATACACCACGAAGAAGAAACTGAAACTTCTCTGCAGAAGCTGCAGTGTGTATCGGATTTATACGCGGATCTTTATTTCTCGGGTAGTTTGTCTGTACTTAGTTGTTGTCTTGGAGTTTGTTTAGCGTCATGGGTCGGAAAGTGACATTAGCGACGTGCTCTCTAAATCAATGGGCTTTAGATTTCGATGGCAATTTGCAAAGAATACTGCAAAGTAAGTGTTGCTACGCGTTAAAGATTCAATAAAAAGTACAAATTTGATCTCGATACTGATCTCGTTTTGTCCTCGCTTCCAGGTATTCAGATAGCCAAATCTAAGGGAGCAAAGTACAGACTGGGACCAGAACTGGAAATATGGTAACTGCACTCGTCTCCTTCTAATAAATAAGCACCACTTTGGACAAACTGTATCATCTACACTATAACGTACCTTTTATTACTGCATTATTGCACGCTCTTAACCTAATATCCACCGTGTTTTGAATGCGCTCAGTGAATGGACAACGGGTTGTACCATTTTATAGCGTTATTTGATAACTTTGTGCTAGTCAAATTCATCATGAAGGTCGACTGTCGTGTTGGGGTCGCTGGACTTAATGCTGTTAGTTGGAACAGAAGCCCATATGTTGCTATCAGCGGCCATTTCAGCGACACACACAAGGTTACATCTATACACAAAGTTACCTCAAGACTAGTCACATGTATACACTCAAGTCAGTGCCAGTTTAGCGTAATCAGTCAACCTCCCAGGAAAAATGTACTGTGAATTGCTTGACAGTTTTATTGTGAACTTTCACAGTTTGACCATGAAGTTCACAGTTCTACTATCAATTTTTGATGGTAATTTGGCCACTTCATGGTTCTACTGTGAAATTTTGTAGTACAACTGTAAACTTGGTGGACTATGAACTGACCATGAATTATTTCACAGTTGTACTATGAATTTTGGTGGTAATTTGTACAGTACATTTGACATACAGTACACATATGTCTTTGGACTGTGAGAGGAAACCGGAGTACCCAGAGTACACCCATGCAGACACAGGGAGGACATACAGACTCCACACAGAAAGTAGCCACCGTGCCGCCCTTGAATAAAAGAAAGCTGTAAATGCATTAATTGAGACCTAATAGAGTTAATGACAAGAAAAGTTTGAACTAACCCTAAACAATTATCCTTTACTATCTGTATCTTCAGTGGATATGGATGCGCCGATCACTTCTATGAATCGGACACGCTTCTGCACTGCTTCCAAGTCCTCAAGAAGCTGCTGGAGGCCCCAGAGACCCAGGGCGTTATCTGTGACGTTGGCATGTAAGTGTGAAAAAGGTTACGCAAAATTGCTTGTTCAGTCATGACAGTTGTTAACAGAACATGCAGTACTTTCAAAGTCAGTTTCTTATGTCTTCTGTTCACAGGCCTGTCATGCATCACAACGTCCGCTATAACTGCAGAGTCCTGTTCCTGAACAAGTTAGTAGTTAGCATTGACTGACAGTGGTACCTCGGAACTCGTCCATTTGGTTCTAAAAAAATTTGTCTCGGTTCTCGTTGTTGGCTCGGTACTCGGCACACTTGTGTGAGGACTCGTTTTGGCCGAAACTCGATTCACGATTCATGGTTCAGTACGCGGTGATTCAGGTCCACAATAGCCCTCAGAGAAAATCTCCGGTGTGTTTATTGTGAATTTCTTTATTTTTAGGTGTAGAGTACTATATCCTTAGTGCGAATAAGTCTCCATGGGTCCTAAAAAGGTTAGTATTGCTAGCCAACTGAAAGGAAAACAGGAACTGAATCCTTTAGAACACAGGCTACAGTTAGCTTAGCAGCTCTGCTACCGCCCTGAGTTCACCAATAGAGTAAGTGTTTTGCTTTTACCTTTCACTTTTAATCCATTACTCACTAAATTACATGAGATTTTTTAATACTTTGTCATGACATAAGCTCTGAGTTAACTATTCTGGCCAACTGTAGGTTAATGTAAGTGATTTAAACATTAATTACTTATTATTACTCATCATATGATACAGCATAAACCACTTTAACTATCACATGTTAAAACTTCTCATTTCATGTTAACTTATGATGGATTTATCGGAATATATCCCTATCGTAAGTCAGGGAGCTCCTGTACAATACAACTCCATTACTGCATGTAATGCCTTATACGGTGTGGATATTCTGGGGGTCTGGAACGGATTCATGTCATTTACATTATTCCTTATGGGAAAAATTTGCTCGGTACTGGTAATTTTTGGCTCTCGAGGAGCCTTCTGGAATTAATGGCGAGAACTGAGGTACCACTGTAAATGCTTTATGTATACAGCCAAGAATTCACACACTGAGACCTTTCTCAGCACAGCAGTGATGCTGAACTGACTGTTTTGCTTCTGTGACAGGAAAATATTACTGATCCGGCCTAAAATGCTTTTGGCCAATTTCGGCAACAACAGGGAATTTCGTTGGTTTTCACCTTGGACTCAGCCCAGGTACAGAAACATTACTACCAGCAGATTTCACTCACGTACGATCATCCAGTATGATCACAGGGATTGGGCTTTGCTTTCACAGACATGTTGAGGACTACTTTCTGCCAAGAATGATCCAGGACGTGACAGGACAGGTAGGTTACACTGCTTGCAGCGGCAGACATTTGAGTCCAATGAGGATTTTATCACAGTAGATTGTGGGGCAGGACATGAACATCAACACACTGGTGTTTCTTTCTGTCTTTCCCAGACCGACGGCCCACCGGCAGGCAGGGCCGGGGAGGCGGCCGGCTGGGGTCGTGGGTGGGCGCGCGAGCCTGCGGGTGACTTCTGGCGGGTCCGGCGGGGCGGCCTAACCCGGCCGGCCGTGAGCACGCGATCTTGGCGCCAGCCCGGCAGGGGGCGGCCCGCCGGCCGGGGGGCGCCGACGGAGGGGGAGGCGGGGAGGGCGGGAGGCCGGGGAGCGGAGGGAAAAGGCGTGCGACCGGGACGAGGGGGGAGGGCAGGGGGAGGGCGGCAAAGGAGGGAGGGTCAGGGGGGGGAGGGAGGTGAGGGGGAGGGAGGGAGGCGGGCGGGGGGACAAAGGGGGGCAGTAGAAAGGCGCAATGAAAGGAAGGAAGAAGGAACGGATGGGGTTAAGGTAGTTTTGGTTCTTTTTCTTTCTAAAGCCCGTCTTTTCCTGACCATCCTTCCTATATGTCTTTCTTTTCTTCCAGTTCTACCTTTTTGTTTTTTTTAATTAAGTTTTTCTTTCTCATTTCTTTTCTTGTTTATTTGGGGGGCGAGGAGGGAAGGGGGCAAGGGGGGGGACACAGAAGGGACGGGGAACAGGGGGAAAAGGTGGGAAACCGAGCGGGACGGGGGGCGGCCGGACAGGGCGCAGGAACCCGGCGGACGGGAGGAAGGCGGCTGCAGGCCAGCAGGAGGGGACGGCCCGGCGCGGGGGGGGCGGGCGGGCGGGAGGGCGGGCGGGCGACGGGGAGGCGGGCGGGCAGTGGCGCACGGGCGGCGGGCGGGAGGGAGGGGAGGAGGGGTCGGAGGAGGAACATCGAAAAGAAACGGAAAAGGAAAACGCAGGTGAAGACACAATGAAAGAGGAAGTTGAAATTCATAGTCCGATGAACCCAAGGTAAGGATGGAGCAATAGAGGAAAAGTAAAACGATGACAAGAAACATAAAGCGAAAAAGCATAAGAACAGCAAAGAAATGAAAGATTCGAACGGAAGAACGGAAACGCAAGGCCAGCACGCACAAGCCAGACACAGAAAGCAACAAGCCGCCAGCCCGGACTCGAAAAAGAAGAAGAAAACGGAAAAGAAAGAAAGAAAGGAAAAAAGAATAGAGAAAGAAATTAAAGAAAGAAAGATAAAAAGAAAGATAAGAAAGAAAAGAAAGAAGAAAGAAAGAAAGAAGAAAGAAAGGGAAAGAGAAGAGAAAGAAAGAACGAAGAAAAGAAAGAAAGAAAGAGAAGAAAGAAAGACAAGAAAAGAAAGAAAGAAGGACGGAAGAAAGAAAGAAAGAAAGAAAGGAAAGGAAAGAACAGAAAGAACGACATGAAAGGCAAAGAAGGAATAGGAAGAAAGGAAAAAGAACGAAAGAAAGAAAGAAAGACAGCAACAAGACGGAAGAAAAGTAAAGGAAAGAAAGACCTCCATCACGAACTCCCATCCCATCAATCCCATACCCATCCCTCAATACCTTCCATACATCCCTTCATCCCTTCCTTTCTTCCTTTCTTGGTTCATTTCTTCTTGTTTTTTTTCTTATTCAACCCACTCACTCTCTCCCTTCCTTCTAAGGATTACACTGCTGCAGGGCAGACATTTGAGTCCAATGAGGATTTTATCACAGTATATTGTGCAGTACATAAACATCCACACACTGGTGTTTTTTTTTTTTCTTTCCCCTTCCTTCCTTCCTTCCTTTCCTTTGCTTCCTTCCTTCTTTTTCTTTGTGTCTCTCTCTCCTTCCTTTTCTACTTCTTTCTTTCCTTCTTTCTTTTTCCTTCCTTCTTTTCTTCCTTAACCCTTCCTTCCTTTATCCTGCTCTTTCTCCATCCCTCAGTTTTCTTCCCTCCTTCTCTCCTTACGTCTTTTTCTGTCTTTCTTTCTTTCTTTCTTTCTTTCTTTCTTTCCTTTTTATCTTTCTGACATTCTCTCCTTTCCTTTTTTCTTTCTTCCATTCTTTCTTTCTTTTGTTCTTTTTTTCGTTCTTTCTTTCTTTTTTTTTATTTCTCCTTTTCCTCCCTTCCTTCCTTCCTTTGTTTAATTTCTTTTTTTTCTTTCTTTCTCCCTCCCTCTCTTTCCTTTCTTTCCTTCCTTCCTTCCTTATATGTCTTTCTCTTCTTCCAGTTCTACCTTTTTTAAAAATTAGTTTTTCTTTCTCTTTCTTTTCTTGTTTTATTTTTGGAGTGTCAGTTTTGTTACACAGCAGGTACTTTGGAACAGTGTACACCTTTTCTTTCTTTCTTTTTTCCTTCCTTCCTTTCTTCCTTAACCCTTCCTTCCTTTATCCTGCGCTTCCTCCATCCCTTCGTTTCCTTCCCTTCTTTTTTCTTTCTTTCTTTCTTTCGTTTTTTCGTTCTTTCCTTTTTTATCTTTCTGTCATTTTCTCCTTTCTTTCTTTCTTTTTCTTCCTCACTCCCTCCCTCCCTCCCTCCATCCCTTCCTCCCTTTCCTTTCTTCCTTTCTTTGTTTCATTTCTTCTTTTTCTTTCTTTCTTCCCCCCTCCCTCTCTCTCCTTCCTTACGTTTTTGTTTCCCCCTTTCTTTCTTTTTCTTTTTTCCTTCCTTCCTTCCTTCCTTCATCCCGCCACCCCTCCCTCCCTTTGATCCCTTCTTCCTTACTTTGTTTCCTTCCTTTTTTTATTTTGTCTTTCTTTCCTTCCTTTTCTACTTGTTTTATTCTTTCTTTCTTTTTCTCTCCTTCCTTTCTTATTTAACCCTTCCTTCCTTTATACTGCTCTTCCTCCATCCCTCCATTTCCTTCCCTTCTTCCTTTGTCTCCTTACTACTTTTTCTTTCTTACTTTCTTTTTGTTATCTTTCTGTCATTCTCTCCTTTCTCCCTCCCTCCCTCCTTCCCTCCCTCCTTCCCTCCCTCCCTCCCTTTCCTTCCTTCTTTTGTTTCCTTCCTTCTTTTTCTTTATTTCCTTCCTTCCTTCTATTTTTCTTTCTGTCTTTCTCTCCTTTCTTCTGTACTTCTGTCTTCTTTCTTTTTTTCACCTTTCTGAAAATCTCAGCAGATCATCAGTTTCTGAAATGAATCATCCGACAATCATGCCAGCACTTGTCTTTAAACATGCAATGCAACTAAATGGTTTATCAGTTTACCACAGCTCTATGATATAATCTTCATGTTATCATATCATGTAGAGATTTCTTTGGTATGACCCTCTTCTTTAGGTGACGGTGCCTTTTGGAGATGCAGTTCTCTCCACTATGGACACGTGTATAGGGAGTGAGATCTGCGCAGAGCTGTGGAACTCCAGGAGGTACTGCACTATAAATCTCCTCACTCAGTACTTAACAGCTAGATTAGGGGAGAAAGTTTGTGAACTTTTTGGCCTTTGTGGAGATATGTTTCACTTTGTTTTCCAGTTTAAATGTACAGTGGTACCCCGGTTCTCTGCGTTAATTCGTTCCAGAATGCTGGTCGAGTACTGAGCTAATTTTTTTCCATGAGGAAATGTAAATTGAATGAATCCGTTCCAAAGCCCCAGAAAATCGTATTAAAAAAGAGCTTCTATAGGCTAGGGTGGTTAGTGACCTTCGCCAATTTGCCAAGTTGACCTTTCTTCAGTTAGAAGAAGCTTGGTCAGGAATGCCTTTTGGACGGGCAGCAGCCAAGAAATCACAACCCTAACCCAAGACATGCTAAAGCTCACAAACATTGGCATGAAGCCAATGGAAAATTGGATATTATGGAATCCAAGATTGCATAGTTTTGGCCCAATCATCGACATTATGTTATATATGGACATTATGTCATTGTTAAAACAACAAATCTGATGGATATATAATGAATAATAAAGGCCTCAGTTTAAATGTCACGTCATTTACATCTGTACTCTTAACGCCAACTTCTTCATTAATCCTGAATTCCAATTGTTTTTCAGTCCTCATGTTGACATGGGTCTGGACGGCGTCGAGATCTTTACAAACTCTTCTGCCAGCTACCACGAACTACGCAAGGCTGACCACAGGGTCAACTTGGTCAGGTCTGCCACCACAAAGGTCGATTCCACTTGAGCAGTCCTCATACTGATACTGTACAGAAAACGAGTTAAAATAGAAGCAATTCTCCTGTTGACCACTAGTCGGCTCTGTTAGGACAAATGCACCATTCTCAATTTGCTACTACGTTGGCTTGTTACGTCCTAGACTTTTTTTGCAGTGCCCCCCTTTGGTGGATAATAATAATTTTGAGCCCCCCACTCAGACACAGATCCAAGTCGCTTCCAAACTCCACATTGCAATTCATAGAAAAAAACTGCTTAATGAACAAAACAATATAAAGTGACCAATCAGCTTTACATTTAGCAGACGTCCTTATCCAGAGCAACTTACAATTGGTACAATCTTACAATCCAAGCAATTGTGGGTTAAGGGTCTTGCTCAAGGACCCAACAGTGGCAGCTTGGCAGATGTGGGATTTGAACCCTGGACCTTCTGGTCCATAGTCCAGTACCTTAACCGCTAGGCTACCACAGTCCCTTACAGTGGAATTATTACCAGTGACAGACTTTATGTGTCTTGAACACGCCTCATTCGTTTGCTTGCTGTGCCCCACACTTTGGGAACCACCGCTATAAGGTAACATGAACTATTCAGTCTGATTCAATTGCAGTTTAGTGAATGTCACTGTCACTTCTTTGAGCTTTTAATACTCATTACATTTTGAAAGCAAGCTTGATCTGTTTCTCCATTTGCTTTATTATTGATTTTTTTTTGTTGCAGAGTGGAGGCATCTATCTGTTTGCTAATCAGAAAGGTTGTGATGGAGATCGCCTGTACTATGATGGATGTTCTATGATTGCCATCAACGGAGACATCGTGGCTCAGGGTGCACAGTTCTCGCTTAATGATGTGGTAGGATGTCTTGATCAAACTTAAAAAAAATTTCTTCTTTTTCTCTGTAATTTGGATGTGCTTGATTCCCCTTGTTGATGTTCCCCACCAGCTTGTGCCTCAGTATAACTAGTACAACTACAGCCATGGTTTTCAACCTGGGCTCCCCAGGGGTCAGGGGGGTTGTTGCGCAAGGCTTTGTCTGCTCTGAGGTGCTCTGAGATTGTCAAAATACAATTTACACGTTAGATAAAATGAAAATGAAACTCTCACTAGAAAAACATCTCTATATAATATTACTTAAAAAGGCATTTAATAAGATTGTTAGATTTGTAGCTAAATGTTTAGCTGTCTTGAAAAGGAGCCAAAATAAAAAAAGTAAGATAAAAGCTTTAGAAGGAACCCAAGAGAACAGGAAAAAACTGTAATTTAGGTAAATTTTTGCCAATAAAGATTTGCAATGATCACTTTTTTTCACTTTTGGTCTGTGTGCACGGGATAGGGGTGGAGCTTTTCTTAGATACTCATAGAGGGGGCTCCAAGGAAAAAAAGGATGGGAGCCATTGACCTAGAGCACGTTTATGAGCATGTCCTGGATGGGACGTCGGATCAGGGCTGCTGTTGTAGTGCTGGGGGATGATCACCTGGCCAGTGAAGCTAGCTTAATACAGGGTGGGCCATTTATATGAATACATCTAAATAAAATGGGAATGGTTGATGATATCAACTTCCTGTTTGTGGCACATTAGTATATGGGAGGGGGAAAACTTTTCAAGATTGGTGTTGACCATGGTGGCCATTTTGAAGTCGGCCATTTTGGATCCAACTTTATTATTTCCAATGGGAAGCGGGTCATGTAGCACATCAAACCTATTGAGAATTTCACAAGAAAAACAATGGTGTGCTTGGTTGTAACGGGACTGTGTTCTTTCATGAGTTATTTACAAGTTTATATGTTGGATTATCAATGCAACCCTCTTCTCCCACTCCTGACACACTGATAGCAACACCGCAGAAGAAATGCTCTCCCGATCTGACCCCCTTAGACTTTTATCTTTGGGGTCATCTGAAGGCAATTGCAGATACGAGATGTGCAGCATCTGAAACAATGGATACTGGAAGCCTGTGCTAGCATTTCTTCTGCGGTGTTGCTGTCAGTGTGTCAAGAGTGGGAGAAGAGGTTTGCATTGATAATCCAACACAACGGGCAGCTCTTTGAACACATTTTATAAGTGGTCATAAACTTGTAAATAACTCATGTAAGAATACAGTTCAGTTAAAACCAAGCACACCATTGTTTTCCTTGTGAAATTCTCAATAAGTTTGATGTGCTACATGACCCTCTTCCCATTGGAAATAATAAAGTTGGATCCAACATGGCCGACTTCAAAATGGCCGACATGGTTAACACCCATCTTGAAAAGTTTTCCCCCTCCCATATACTAATGTGCCGCAAACAGGAAGTTGATATCACCAACCATTCTCCTTTTAATTAAGGTGTATCCATATAAATGGCCCACCCTGTACATCATTTGGAATAATGCCTTAGCTTTTTCACGTGGTAGATTTGATGTGTACGCCTAATTACCACCCATGTTCTAGACTTGGTGGTGCTTTTCAGCTGGGTTGGCTGGCTGTGTCTGCATGGGTGGGAGTCATCCTCTGATGCTGCAACAGCAACCCCTTTTGGTTTTTTGAAGGATTGCCGCCTTGTCAGGTGTTAATGTGCGTATTTCTACATGTGTTCTACTTATTGACCTTCAGGAGGTCCTCACGGCCACCCTTGACCTGGAGGATGTGCGCAGCTATCGTGGAGAGAGGTGTCACCCGCACATGGTGAGGAGTCCAAAGGCATCGAAAAATGTCACGCGTACCTAGGAAATGCTTCTGTGTGCATTATGATGTCGTTCTCTCTCACGCTCTTCCTGTCTTCCTGCAGGAGTACGAACACAAAGCATATCAGAGGATCAAGGTGGATTTCGCACTGTCAGACTGCAATGACATTTTCATGCCCACTCACCAGCCTGTGGACTGGTCCTTTCACACTCCTGAGGAGGAAATAAGGTGCCACACACTACAAAAGTATAGAAGTGTACTACTCATAGGATAGTTGTACAGGAAGTCCCAGCTAACTGGCCATTGGTCCTCATGAGCTTGTTAAAGGTGACCATTTTTACATGTTAACACAGGGTCTTAATGAAATGTCTGTGACCTGCTTTGGTCAATAAATGCTTTTGAGTGCCGGCTCCTTTAAATGATAATCAGCCACTGTACCCACAGTGTCAGTGAGTGCCTTTGCATGCACTTAATATTTTTATAGCTGCAGAAAATCATATTTGGTCAGTAATCCGATCAACGAGTACACATGCATTAAATAATCAGATAATGGTGTACCTCCGGGTTTACATGACTCATGCAGTAGTCGGATTTCCACTTTGCAACCAGCCAGTAGTCTCACAGAAATATGTGACATAAGCTCACTACTCTAATATTAAATAATCCAATTATTCATTTTCTCATGTATATACTTTGAGTCTCCACAAAGTGTTTGATAGCCGTTTCGCTACCTCTAAATCCATGGCGCGTTTAATTCCAGGGTTGCCAGATCCTGCGAGGAAAAAACGCTAAAGTCAATGCAAAAAGACTCCAAATAGAGCCAAGTCATTAGAAATACGTGGACTTGGCAACCGTGGAGGAACGCTCGTGCCCTGTGCGGACTGAAAACACAGATCATAATGGGGTAACAGGTGTACATGCAATGCGTAATCTGATTTTTGGGGTAAAATCCAGCTCTTTTTCGGATTTGAGTATGCTGTATACATGGCTATTTGAATAATCAACTAACTGCAGAAATCTGGAAAAATTAGTTTGTTGCATTAATGATAATAACATAATAATTAAATAATTTAAACATTCACGTTAAATAACTTTAGAGGTAACGTTGCTAATTTAAGTTACACCTTGAACGGGAAACGAATCAGTTTCTGTGTCAGGAATCAACGATTTAATGGTTGATTCCTAGTTCGTAGGACTTTGAATCACGACATCGACTCTTCTTGGGACTGACTCGTACGCATTTGATTCTATGCCCATGTGACTCATAGTTGGACATATAGAAATTGGACACGTCAAGAAATTGTCCTTTCTCACACGTTTAGGTTTGTTCCCAGCAAAGGTCGGGTTAATTTATCTAAGTTCAGAATATCAACGTCGTATTATTTGATGCTGCTTTATTCGAGACATGAGTCATAAGAGTAAAGTGACTCACCCTGCTAGAAACCGTGCTTGACTGATGCCACCCCGGCAATGCTTTCAGTTTTTTGTATCCTGCCTCTGGCGAGGTAAGGTTTCAGTCGCGTATCATCGGGATCCTGTCCCTGTGAGTCCTGTGGTACGTGCTTACCTAATGTGAATTTCGGGATACGCTCCGAAAGCCAGTGATTAGATGTGTTAACTAAGGTATTAATTATTCGTGTTAATTCCGAATTTGCATGTGTGTTATCAGTCTTGGACCTGCATGCTGGTTATGGGACTATTTAAGGAGGAGTGGTCAGGTGAGGGTCTCTTCTTTTGTGTATTCCTTTTTCTTTTCTTTTGAGGAACAGGTATTGGCTAATATCAAGTGAAGTCAGATTTATTTATATAGTGCTTTTTACAATGGAGCATTGTCTCAAAGCAGGTTTACAATTGTCTGTGCTCACAAGGCCGATATTTGGAAATAGTGGAGAAAATGCACAGAAACTTTGTTTTCTGCATTACAACTTGCAGCTCATAAACTGGGACTACAGAGTGACTAAAAAAGAGAGATACTGAGAACATACAGTGAGGGTGGAGCCATTTATTTGAAGATTGAAACTTTCCAGCATTACAGCTTGCTGCTCTTAACTGGGACTGGGATGAAAAACAAAAAATGCTGCTACAATGTAAATTATGGTGGAAAATAAGTATTTGGTCAATACAAAAAGTTCAACTCAATACTTTGTAACATAACCTTTGTTGGCAATGATAAAGGTCAAATGTTTCCTGGAAGTCTTCACCAGGTTGGCACACACTGTAGCTGGTATTTTGGCCCAATCCTCCATGCAGATCTCCTCTAGAGCAGTGATGTTTTGGGGCAACACGGTCTTTCAACTCCCTCCACAAATTTTCTATGGGGCTGAGGTTTGGAGACTGGCTAGGCCACTCCAGGACCTTGAAATGCTTTTTACGGAGCCACTCCTTCGTTGCCCGAGCGGTGTGTTTGGGATCATTGTCATGCTGGAAGACCCAGCCA
>JAJAGP010006837.1:0-17783 GCA_025084515.1 Ancistrus triradiatus | reverse complement strand
AGGAGATCTGCATGGAGGAATGGGCCAAAATACCAGCTACAGTGTGTGCCAACCTGGTGAAGACTTACAGGAAACGTTTGACCCCTGTCATTGCCAACAAAGGTTATGTTACAAAGTATTGAGTTGAAGCAAATTTATTGACCAAATACTTATTTTCCACCATAATTTACGATTAAATTCATAAAAAATCCTACAATGTGATTTCCTGGATTTTGTTTCTCATTTTGTCTCTCATAGTTGAAGTGTACCTATGATGAAAATTACAGACCTCTCTCATCTTTCCAAGTAGGAGAACTTGCACAATCAGTGGCTGACTAAATACTTTTTTGCCCCACTGTAACCACTACTACAGAATTTCTTAGCTGTAAATGGACCTAAAACAGTGATGCTGATGGGGTTTTATTCCATTTACATGTGAGAGTCACACACAAGACTATTATTAACCATTGAACTAATGAAAAAGCAGTTATTTTATACCATAAAATGTTTTTCTTTTTTTTTTTTCTTTTTAAACTATTTTTGATAAACATTTGGCCATATCACCCATCCCTTCTGTGGCATGACCTGAAGAGTGCAACAATCAACAGCTACTGAAGCATTATTGCTTTTATTGCAGTTATTAACTGCTACCAGTCTGTGCTGTGAATAAATAATTAACATCTTGTTAATGTTTAATAAAGACATGAAAGAAAGAATGTGTTTGTTGATTATCAACCTGTATTATAAGCATAAATCATGCATAAAATGCATAACAGTAACTCAAAAAGGGTAGAAAATATTTTCTTGTAACTATATGCACATAAAGGAATTTTCAATGAAACGATAGCGTAAGGTTTAGATCTTACCAGCCAGAACACTGCACTGCATGATTGTTGAATAATGGCTTATACTTCTATTTCCTCTGACATTTTGATGTCTATGAGATGTTCACATGTAAAAATGAACGAACATGTAAATATTAGTGATTTATCAATTTGAATTCATAAAGACCTATCAGAAGTACTGCTACTATTCAACAAAGAACTGTTCATGGCTTCAGATACCCCAAGGACAATATTAAGAATGGAAGCACATGTATAACTTCTCTTAATTCTGAGGTTTCTCACCAAAAAGAATATTTTTCTGTGCAGGATTCCTGAGCAAGCTGAAAAAACATTTTCTGTCTGGAAGATCTGGGCAGTCCTATCTCCTCTGAGTCAGATGTGTGTTCAACTCTACTAACTTTGGCATATTTCTATGTTCAAAACAGCTCTCCAACTGTAAGAAGATTTGCCTTTTGAAATGTTATTACTGATCATTAACACCCAGGATGCCCATGTCCCAAATATGTTCCACAAGGTAGGGATCTTGAGGATTCCATGTTTAGTCTACCTGAGTGTATGAGGGGATATTTTGAATAGGAAGAGCTCAGCCAAATGTACTCTGGTTTCAATTATAGGAAATAATCATAGGTTACTTAACATATTGCATATAATGACATTCTAGAAATCTTCCCAGTTCGTTCCATTTCCTATTTCATCATATTAACACCCTACTTACAAAGCAACTGCTTTAGAGAAATAATTGCTGTGTATGAAATCCACACTACCATGACCCAAAAATCAAATGTAATCCACATGGTTTTGGGTGTGATGTTTGGGAGTTGGCTGTCCCAAAGGTTTGAATATATAATTTATTACTGAAAAGCTATATGGACCAGTTCTACTGAAATAGTTTAGTAAAAATAAACAATTAGTATACAAACTTGTTTTTTTTTCAATGGTTATATTATGACCTACATAAATCTAAAGCATTAATGGAGATTACAATAAACTAAATATATACAAAATCATAATTTATAGGGGACTTTCTATTATAACCCTAACATTTAACTTATGAAATAATATTAAAATTTTAGAAACAAGTTTTCTATGTTGTAATTTTAAGATATGTATTATTTCTTTTTTTAATTATAAGTTAAATTTAAAACTTCAAAAATGCTGTTCAACATTGTCATGTCACTCCCGAAACATGAAAGCCCGTCTGAAGTTTGCCAGAGAGCATATGGATGATCCAGAAGAGGATTGGGAGAATATCATGTGGTCAGATGAAACTTTTTGGTAAAAACTCAACTCGTCGTGTTTGGAGGAAGAAGAATGCTGAGTTGCATCCTAAGAACACCATACCTACTGTGAAGCAAGGGGGTGGAAACATCATGCTTTGGGGCTGTTTTTCTGCAGAGGGGACAGGACGACTGATCCGTGTTAAGGGAAGAATGAACGGGGCCATGTATCGTGAAATTTTAAGCCAAAAACTCCTTCCATCAGTGAGAGCATTGAAGATGGAACGTGGCTGGGTCTTCCAGCATGACAATGTTCCCGAACACACTGCTCGGGCAACGAAGGAGTGGCTAGCCTTTCAAGGTCCTGGAGTCGCCTAGCCAGTCTCCAGACCTCAAGCCCACAGAAAATTTGTGCAGGGAGTTGAAAGTCCGTGTTGCCCCAAAACATCACTGCTCTAGAGGAGATCTGCATGGAGGAATGGGCCAAAATACCAGCTACAGTGTGTGCCAACCTGGTGAAGACTTACAGGAAACGTTTGACCTCTGTCATTGAAAACAAAGGTTATGTTACAAAGTACTGAGTTGAACCAAGTTTATTGACCAAATACTTATTTTCCACCATAATTTACAATTAAATTCTTTAAAAATCCTACAGTGTGATTTCCTGGATTTTTTTCCTCATTTTCTTGAGGTAACTTTGTGTATAGATGTAACCTTGTGTGTGTCGCTAAAATGGCCACTGATGCTGCTGGCGATGTTAAATAAACCAAATAAACCAAAAAAATCCACTTCATGGGCCTATGCAAAAGCGACATATCCCTGCATTTTAGATCAGGAAGTGAGACTGAACCACTGTTCCTTATGGCCACATGGTAAGTGGTTAGATCTGTTTATTTTGGACTAAATGTGTCCGAATGTGTTGAACTAAGTCTGAAAATGAATGTGTAGCATTTTTATTGTGTAACAGTTTTCGCTATTGAACACAGATCTTTTGCAATTAACCTTAACCCTAAGTATTTTAATTAATCCCAAGGTTTCTTCCTATAACACTCAGGGAGTTTTTCCTTGCCACTGTCGCCCTAGGCTTGCTCAATTTGGGATTGGACGTAGTTATTAGGAGATAATCTAAACTTGTAAAGTTGCTTTGAGACAATGCTCCATTGTAAAAAGCGCTATATAAATAAATCTGACTTGACTTGACTTGAATTCGAATCCCACCTCCGGCAAGCTGCCACTGTTGGATCCTTGAGCATGATCCACATTGCTTGGATTGTAGCAGTTGTAATTGCTAAGAATAATTCAGTTGTAAGTCACCCTGGCTAAGAGTGTCTGCTAAATGTCTATGTAGATGTTGACATTCACAGAAACCGGTGGAGGGCCTATAGTTTTATGTACAAGTTTGAGCACCCTTCACATGATATTCTAAATGAAAACAAGATGAGACAACCTCTGCAGCTCTGACTCATACAAGTCAATTAAGCTTTGAGACCAAATTTCTATAACCTGCGAAGGATGTGTTAAGGATATTTTTTTTTTCATTTAGAAAAGTAATAATAGTACCTAACTTTCAGGTAAGACTGTAAATCAAAAAGAGGTTGCAAATAAAACAGCAGCATCTCACTGAAGGAAAATAATCATTGTCCATACAGTATAGCCTACATGTGAAATTCAGGAGAGCACCTTATAAGATATATTGTTATACAGCACCATAATTTTCACTGCACTCTCACGGCTGCAGGAACGTTCATGATGCGATTGGGATTTACGTGTAAACCCTTTGTTGGAAGGGGCTTTCTTTCAATAATAGGCTACGCCCACCTGGAACTGGAACACTGACGACATGCAGGCTGTAATCTTAAATCTTCTTGACGTCACTCTTACGCAAAGCAGCATGATGACATCTGCTACCGCCTGGTATAAAGACAGATCTATGCTGGGGTGGAACTGCAGCGAGTACAGAGAAAGAAAAATATCTTGCTTTAACAACATCCATGTGACACTGCAACAGATATATGACAGTAATATGAAGCCTTGTATTATGCCATATTATATAGCTGTTTTGATATTGTGACAAGTTGTGTGTTCCATAATAAAAACAAAAATCATCCAGTCGCCTGCCTGTACAGCCTAGGGGACTGGGGTGGTGAAGTGGTAGAGGGACTGTGGGTCCAGGGTTCAAATCCCACCTTTGCCAAATTGCCACTGTTAGCCCATTAAGCAAGGCCCTTAGCCCATAATTACTTGGACTGTAAGACTGTATCAGCAATAAGTCAGTTTGGATAAGCTAAATGGCTAAATGTATACGTAAGGGGTGTAACGATACATCATGACACGATGCATCGTGATGCGTGTGCCATTCTCACATCTAACTGCATGGGACTAAAGTTTTTTGTTGTTTAAAAACTTAAACAAAGGTGGCACAGTGGCTCTGTGCAGCAAGAAGATCCTGGGTACAATCCCAGGCGGAGCGGTTTGGGTCCATTCTGAGTCTGCATGTCTTCCCTATGTCATGTAGCAGACACCCTTGTCCAGAGTGACTTACAATTCATAGTCTTACAATCCAAGCAATTGTGGGTTAAAGACCCAACAGTGGCAGCTTGGCAGATGTGGGATTTGAAGTATTTCAGTATTTTAACCCACCTTAGGCCACCACCGTACCACCCTGTGTTTGTCTACTTCAGGTGCTCTGTTTCCTCCCACAGTCCAAAGACAGATTTTAGGTTAACTGAGTACTCTAAATTGGCCTTAGTGTGTGAGTGTGTGCAGTATTATGGATTGGCACTCTGTCTAGGGTTGTTCCTGCCTGACGCCTGATGCTGCCAGCTAGGCACTGGCTCTCCTACGACCCTATCCAGGATCAAGTGGATAAGAAAGTGAAAGAGTCAATGAACTTAAACATGAAAATGTGCATTGTTTTCATTGCTTACACTTCAGAAATAAAAAGGAAAGTCTTTTATTAAATGTAAAATCAATCATTGTGAATCTCAGTATCGTGAGTGGACTCTATCAGTACATGCCTAGTAAATATACTTACAATAAACATGACTAGCAAGCATGATGTCTGCCTATCTCAGTTTAGTTTAAAATATAAAATATAGAAGAGAAAAGAGGGAAAACAGTTAAAATTAGCTATTAAAAGAATGCATTTTCTTAGAGGGTTTCGTGTTTTCAGGACTGGTTTCACTCAGAAAAATATCAACTGATTATAGTAGCCTACTGCTACCAGGCTTACCAGCAGACCCACTACAAACAAAACAGCACACGTTGTATTTTGGAAACTGATATGCTGACCAATCAGTAAGACTATGTGAGTCCCATGTTCCATGTTGGTCTGGTGCTAGTTTAGCTGGTGAACCTGAATGGCCTCTGAGGTGAACTTGGTTGAACAGCAGACCAGTATCCCAAACATAACATACGATCAAATTTGTAATAACTGTCCTAATAGTGTTTTTACACAATATAATATTTAACCTACTTGTTGACACACAATATATACAGTGCATGATGTATTTTAGTGTAGATACATTTTTTAGAACATTATAAATGTATTTTCAAATGAGTGCTTTTGAATGAGCTCTTAGGCTGATTCTGTGTTACAGCATCTCTGAAACTCTGGCACTGAGAGCTGTATTCACAAGCCAGCGTTCCTCCTGCAGCCTGACAGGAATGGCAATGGACATCACGCTTCCTATTGTTTGCTGACGTGATACAGCTCAGATGGGAGTTGAGACATTTTCCCACGACAAAGGGGAAAGCGCTCCCTTTTGTGAGAAAGTAATTTCTCAGACAGGAAACAGTAGGTTTAAAGAACAGTGACGCAGAAAGAAACGAGAGGACAGCAGCACTGACTCACAGGGTGAAATGGAGTTGATGTTTTCACCCATCATTTCCATGCCAACCATGTAGGATACACAGAGACCAACTGCATTCACAGACATGCTATATCACCATCTGAGACCAACCACAGGCAAAGGGAATGGAAAAATGTCAATGTAAAATTTTCAATCGGTTCACACCATTAACTTTAACTACTCCTGCTATAACTGTTGTGCTGGGCTGTTTGGTTAAACCAGTTTAACCAGTTAACTGTATGATGTGCAGTATGGACAGTATGTAATAGTATGGATTATGTAATACTACTACGACTACTAATACTACTAATAATAATAATATCAGTTAAAATAAATGGTTTTCTTCTGATATTCTGATGGGTCGTGTATTTTTCATATCTAGTAAAATAGGTGCACACTTTATTTAATAAGCCAGAGTTTTGACACAGCATTTCTTTTTTTAGGTGGTATTTAGACTACTGGTTGATTCATATCAGCTTTGTACTGGCTGATATTTTGAGAGCAGGGTGACCGATGGCCGATATATAATGCTGATATCACTTTTTATTTGCAACTGGTAAAAGTAATAACAACAAATGAGACACCAAATTGCTGAACGTAAATGAACATGTATTTAAGCTATAAATGCACTGTCTCTGTTTGCACTCTGTCTTTTGTATGAATAAAAAATAAAAGTTTCATTCCTCTTAGCTACAAATCAGTAGTCTCAGTTCATGAGCTGCAAGTTCTAATGCAATAAACAAAGTTTCCCTGCATTTTCCCCACTGTTTTTGAATAGTGGATATGTTGATTATTTCTAAATGGCATTAAGAAAATGGATAGACCGATTAATCAATTGATCACTAACTTACACTATATAGAAACAAGCAAACTATAAAGCATGCATGTGAATCTTATATTTGATGTGTTTTTTAAATAATTTCAAGTCAGATTAATTTATATAACACTTTTTACATATAACATTGTCTCAAAACATCTTTACAGGCATCTAAGCCCATAGTCCCAATTGAACAGCCTAGGATAACAGTGGCAAGTCCCCAAATATTTCATAATGAATAGGTTAGACGGACACTATACAGAATAAATACAATAAAATAATTTAATCAAATTATATATACTGACTGGTATGTGAAGGTATGGCCACTAGGTGTGTTTGTTTGTTAGTTTCTTTAATGTTGAATCAGCTTCAATGGTTATTCATGGATACCAGTCACCCATTCGTAAGGGGCAATTTAGAGCAACCAATTAACCTATGGAAATGCAAGTCTTTGGAATATGGGAGAAAACCTTGACTACCTGTAAAGCCATGTGGACACAACCAGGACATGCAAACTCATCACAGGTGGAGTTCAAGGTCAGGTCGAACTGGGGATCTCTGGAGCTCTGAGGTGATCTCTCTAACCACTTTTGCTACTGTGCCGCCCCCACTGGGTGTATAAATATGAAACCACTAACTAAAGTCCATATGGGCAGCAATGTTTTTTTTGGAGTGCAATGCATTGTCATGTTAGTGTTCTCCTGATGGTGGACACATGAACATTAACATTAGCCAATGTCAGAGAGGCCTTTAGGTGCTTAGGTGTTACCCTGGATTCCATTGTGATCTCATGGACTATTGCACGCCTTGCTCTTTGAGTGATCTTTGTTGGTCGACTGAGTACAACAGCCTTGAATTCCCTTAATACGTACACATCTGACTGCAAAGTGGTTGGATCTAAACACTTCAGAGATTGGCTTTATAATCATTTATATCATGATGAGCACCAACAGCTCTTTTTTTGAGGTACTCAGAATGCCCCTTAGTTCATGCCATGAAAGATGTAGATGGAGCTCAAACTTTGATACATCCCTGTTCTTTAAATGGAGCAGTGTGCCAAATCAAATCCGACTGTCATCCCATTGACTGAAAACTCCAGACTCTAAATTCACCTTTAAATTAATTGCTAATCCTAGAGGTTCACATCGTACATTTTGCCACTTGCAGATATGTAATATTGAACTTTTTTCCTCAATAAATACATGACCAAGTATAATATTTTTGTCTCATGTGCTTAATTAAGTTCCCTTTTGTCTACTTTTAGGACTTTTGGAGAAAATCCGATGATGTTTAAGGTTATAAATATGCAGAAATATCTAAAATTCTATAGGATTCACAAACCCTTTATTTATAGTTCAGATGGAGTATTAATCTTTAGTAGCCTATTGAATATTTGCGCATGCGCAATGATTGAGGCGGGAGCCAAGTTTTAATACAATAACGGAGAAACAGTTTCTGGAGGTAAAAAACCCTCATTTCTTATATGTTAATAGCCCTTAAAAGTCTGCATACAAGTCACCTGTGTTACATAAATGATATTATTAAGCGTGAAACTATCGTATGTCGTGTAAATTATATTAAATAGTTAGTTATTATTAATATTTAATTAGGCCTAAGTGCCATAAGTGGAATAGGCGAAGGTCGGTGAGCTCGCGACATTGTAGCGTAACTGCACAGTTACCAGTGTTTCTTTATCGTTAGGTTTTATATTAAATATATAAATTAACTATATCAAATACCCACTTTTTGTAATAGGAGGCACACCTTCTCTTTAATTAGTATAAATTCGAAGATAAATTCAGCTACAGCCTAAGCAAGTTGATGAACACTGTGGCCTTGGAGGCGGTTCGTTTAATATTTAATTCGGTTTTTGTTTAAACAGAGATGGTTTTCGAGGCAGTCGCATCCTACTGTTTGTATTTAATTTACTTTATATTTAGAAATTGCAAAGAGGCTTCAACTTACCACCCAGTGAAAACACCTGTAGTCACAGTGTTCCGTACGAGTTACTGTGCTTGCAACCACGCGTGCGCGGTAACGGTCTTGAACCCAGGGAAAACGTCTTGGTTGCAGCGCAAAGTCTCATTTGTTCAGTTTCAAGCAGGACAATTTAAACTAAAAGCCAATTAATAATAATGAAATAATTACCTTATAAATTGTGTCAAATTCACTTATTCTTACAACGTCCAACATATATTGAAAATTGAAATTCATATATATGAAGACACCACCTGTGTCCTGAATCGCTGTTTAACGTGGGTGTAAACATTTTTTTTTCTGTTTACAGGAGATGTTGTCCTTGAAAGCATTAAATAAAATTGAATCGGCTGATATGCCAGAGGATTCAAAAAAGCACAAAAAGAAAAAGCCCAAGAAGACTAAAAAGAAAAAAATGGACAAAGACATGCTGAGGGCAAAAAATGAACAGTGGATGAAGAATTATGCACAGTGCTGTGATATGGGCATCTATACACAGTGTGATGAGATTAAAAAGAAGAAAAGGAGAAAGAAATCTGAGGTGACTTTCGATGAAGAGTTTCTTCAGCCACTGACGCAACGTAAGAAACCAAAGCTGTCAAAAAAACACAAGCAGCATACGGGCAGCAGTTATGCTTTCCATACACACAAGGTGGAGGACGTTGTTCAGTCAGGGCTGGGTGAACAGAAGGAAGTTCAGGCTGTTTTTGGGAAATGTTTTGAAAGCTCAACACAAAAGGACAAGGTCATACATAAGAAGAGAGTTACCTTTACCTTATCACCAGAGTTGATGCAACCTAAATCCTCACAAAATCCTTTTGGAGTACGCGACAGCTTTATATCTCAACCCTCATGCATTGAGAAACCACCATCTCTTATCACAGAGGATAATAGCATTTACAAGCCGTGTGTGGAAGAACATGCCATAGAGTCTCAAAGTACATTGGAGGACATCAACAGCCAAGATCTGTTCATCACCCAGAAGTCCTCATCTGATCATTATATAGAAGTCTGCAGCATTGCCAGCACTGAGGACTATCAGCCATACAAGCCTTCACCACAAGACAAACCGGCATGCAGAAACAAGACCGAGGCTTCTACCCAGACCCAAAACTTCTTCACCTCTCCAATGCTTGCTACCTCTGTCAGAATTCGTCGTCAGAGAACGTGCACCGAGGAGGCGCTGGACCTGAGTCTGCCTAACAGTTCCAGGGCGTATCGTCCAGAGCTGAAGCTAACAGACTTGACGTCGAGCGACGAGAGCGACATTCTCGCAAAGAGCAGATCGGATCTGTCCCATCTGAAAGTGGTTCAGACGCGACTCAACGAGTCGTTCTTCTTCAAGCTGAAGGGAGAGGTGGAGTCACCAAAGCCGAGGTCACCTCTGATGAAGCTAAGTGGCAGCGTTGAGAGAAAGAAGTAGCAAGAACAGTTATAGTAGTGTCAATCATACGTTGCAGGCACGGTTATGTATTTGTTGTTGAGGGAATATGTTGCAGAGAATCAACCCAAGTTTAAGCGCCTTGTTCTTTTATTGTGTTCCTTAAAGGTTTTACACCTAAATCCAGCTATTCCACAATGTGATTCATGAAGATATGGAGTAACGCAAACAACTTTTTGAATATCAATAAATATTCTAAACAGCAAACTGTCTTTTTTCACGTTTTAACCCCACTTTTTAACCGCACATGGTGTAAGCTTAAGCCTGAGCTGATAATGACGCGCTGAGCTGGTCCTTACTGGACACACTGCTGACTTCCTCATCAGACATATCGCTTGCCCGGGAAAATTTTAAATTCAGAGTAAGGTTTCTGCTGAATGTGTATTTATGTACAGGGTGGGCCATTTATATGGATACACCTAATTAAAATGGGAATGGTTGGTGATATCAACTTCCTGTTTGTGGCACATTAGTATATGGGAGGGGGGAAACTTTTCAAGATGGGTGTTGACCATGGCAGCCATTTTGAAGTCGGCCATTTTGGATTTAACTTTATTATTTCCAATGGGAAGAGGGTCATGTAACACATCAAACGTATTGAGAATTCCACAAGAAAAACAATGGTGTGTTTGGTTTTAACAGAACTTTATTGTCAATGCAACTTTATTGAACTTTATGTCAATGCAACCCTCTTCTCCCACTCTTGACACACTGATAGCAACACTGCAGAAGAAATGCTAGCACAGGCTTCCAGTATCCGTTGTTTCAGATGCTGTACATCTTTTATCTTCACAGCATAAACAGTTGCCTTCAGATGACCCCAAAGATAAAAGTCTATGGGGGACAGATCAGGAGAGCATTTCTATTCATTGACAGTAGTATGCAAATGTGGAAAGGTATAGGCAGCATTCATTATGCTAAATTTACTGGTTGGATTGGGAGAAATGCGTAGTAAAATCCGGAAATCCAGATGGCAGGACTCTGAATGGCAGGGTTTAAGTGTTGATTATACAACTAATGGGACTGATAAGCTACGACTGATTTAATTTCGATCCCAACACCCAAAACCATTAGCGTTATGTTTGAAACATGGCAGAGTGTTCACAAGAATGCAAGTTTGAGCAGGCTCCATGTTGGCTCATGAAACATTTATTGACGTGTAATTAAACCCGTGTTCTAATTGTGCCTGAACAGTTTAATTCCCATCCATTTCCACAGATGGAAAAAGACGTACACAGGAATTGTGACGGGCAACAAGAGACTATAGAAACACACGCTGTTAGCGCTGGTGCAGCCCTGAGGGAAATTTTCATCCACACTCGCAGAGTACATGAGTCCGAATAAGGACAGGACCGGCACCAGGACGGTGACAGTCGATAGAGAGAACGGCATTGTGGCTCAGAGGTTATAGTAACGAAAACTGGCCGGTTTTGGAGATCTGCTTAAGCTTGTGCAGGTTCTTCAGTTCCGTCAGGCTTCTTGATCAACCTCGCGTCCTGAGGAATCATATTTGGAATGCCATCTATAATGGGATACGCGATGCCGAGCTCTTCGTTGATCAGTTCGTTGGTTGTTTCCTCATACCTAAAAAGCAAGATAAAAGCAATGTGGTAAATGACATGAAATTGGGATACAGGCCTCATACAAACAAATGCGGGTCTGTGGGGACTGTGGTAGCCTAGTGGGTGAGGTACTGGACTATAGACCACAAGGTCCAGGGTTCAAATCCCACCTGTGCCAAGCTGCCATTGTTGGGCCCTTAACCCACAATTGCTTGGATTGTAAGACTCTTATCAATTGTAAGTCGCTCTGGATAAGCTGGTCTGCTAAATGCTGTAAATGCACTTAGGAGTAAGGGTCTCAATTGCCACCCACTGATAGCAGGGACACGAGTTCTGCTATGACACTTTAAGGATTTATACAGTCCAGGGTTTGAGGGAAGGCTGCCTTAGATGTTGTCACATAGTTGGAAGTAATAAAGTGGTAGTAAGTAGTTTTTTTTTGCATGTTTTAACCATACTATGTCCTTATCAGGGTCGCGGGGGCTCCAACGCCTCTCTGAAGAAAACACAGGGTGTAGGACACTAATCCTTTGCAGGGCTATCTGTAATATTAAATACAGAACAAAAACAGTTACCTGAGAGGCTTTTTGGATAAAGGACACACGAGGAACTGCAGCACAGAAGCGTCGAACTGCTGCTGTTTGTCCTTCAGTCCCGCTGAATCACACAGGTTTCTAACAGCAGTCTGTCCCGGACTCCAAACGGACCTGAGCTTCACACCGCCTGCAAACCTACAACAACGAGGAATCAATCTGCTCACTGCATTCTGAGACATATCCGGAGAACGGGGAGAGGATAAGCAAACAACCGGGTCAGCCTGTTTTCACTTCAGGTTGTGTAACACCACCACACGGTGCGTCTGAATAACTGCTCCGGAAAGCAAATGCTCAGATGTAAGCGTTCCCGTTAAGATGAACGTTAAGATGAACGTCGATTCAAGCATTAGTAGCCTGTTATTCATTTATTAATTTTCATACCCACTTAATCCAAGTCAGCAAAGGGGACAAGGCAGACCCTAGACAAGGCGATATAGCTTGTAGCCTACAGTCTTACAATCCAAACAGTTGTGGGTCCTAAGTTACTGTGGCAATATTCAAGCACCTCAAGTGAAGTCCCTGCTATAAGTCAAGCCACACCAAATTATGATGCCAGTTTACCGTTGCGTGCTTCATTGATTAAACAGAACATTTATAAAAATAAAAATAAATCAGTTTAAAGGCATCCTACGTTTTTCCTGGGCAGGGTTGCTGAGGCGCCAGTGACTATTCTTTGCTCTGGATGAGATGGCAATGCTTCAAAGAGCTACACTTTATAAAGTATGTGGGAACTTCTCATTAACGGTACCTGACAGTGACCCTAAAAACGTATTAAAACTTTTAAATATATTTTTAGCGGCCCACTGTAATATATTTTAATGGAACCCGAAACAATCTAAACAACGGTTTACTGTTTGGCCACAAGATGGCAGTGTTGCTACATTTTATGGCTTGTTGTTTTGTCAAACCTAATGTGGGACTTTCTTTTGGCCACAGGGTGGCAGTGTCCAAAGTAAAAGCGCTCTGCTGCGGTCCGAAGCTGCTTTTGGTGTCTTGAATAAAACTTCTAGAAATAACTGGTTAACTTTGATTACATGTAAGTCAGTTGTACTTTCTAAATAATTTCCTAATTCCCAAAGCTTCTGGGGCTTGATGAAAATAAAATAACTTTATTTTAGCAAGGTTTGTTTCAGCTGCTCTGTTGGGGTGCAATAGGAGAAAATTGATCTCTTCATCCAGAGCATATAACTGATATAGTCTTATAATACACAAGCCAAGCAATTGTGGGTAAATGGCCTTGCTTACTGGCCCAGCAACAACAGCTTGGCAGGGCTGGGGTTTGAGTCATCAAACTACTGGTCCATTATCTTAATCACTGTACCACCACAGTCCTACTTGTAAGTGTACTTTACACAAACAAGGAGAAGAATAATGCCATTTTTAGCAAAAAATCAAGGCATAAAAGTATCAGCACAATGTTTTGCTAATAATTGTATTGATGTAAAAATAATGTTAAGGTGAAAGCTCTTGGTTTGAATTCATTTATCTTGGTAGGAGGGAGGGTCCAGAGTCTATCCCGGAATGCATTGGGTGCAGGTAAATGTGCTCCCTGGGTGGAATGCCAATCCATGGCAGCGCCCTATCGTACTGCCAGTAAACTCAGGGTTCAAACTAAGATGATCAGGAACAACAGCTATCTCTTACCTCACAGCTACAGGAGCTACTACAAATGATAGGCACTCCGATTTTCTCCCACAGTCCAAAGACATGCATGTTATGTTAATAAGTGCCCCTAGTGTGTGTGTCCTATGATGGGTTGGCACACTGTCTAGGATTGTTCCTACCTTGCACCTTATGCTTAGGCACCGGCTCTCCTGCAACCCTGTCCAGGAACAAGTGGATAACAAAGTGAATGAATGTTGGTATCCTTTGTTGTGATGCTGCTGCCCCAGCATTAGAAGATAGAGCTTGATACCACAGACTCATAGATGGTTCGCAGCCGATCCCGTACACCAAAAGATCTCAGCTTCTACAGGAAAGAGAGCTGGCCCATATTGTACAAAATTGGTTTTCCAAATTTGCTTCCCATCCCATCCTAGATAACCAGGTATTTGTAGGTCTTTACCACCTCAATGTGTACTCAGTGGATATGACGAAAGCTGGAAGAGACTTTAGGAAAGTCCACCATCTGCTGCATTTTTGCTGGTGCTAAGGTGGAGATGATCGCACTTACACCACTCCACAAAGGTGTTAATCAGTCTCCGGTATCCATCCTGTTTTTTGATCACTAATATACCCCACAAACCTGGTGTCTACTGAGGACTTTTGTAGGTGACACGCCTCAGAGTTGCACCTGAAATCGGAAGTGTAAAGAGCTGTGAAGAACAGTTCCCTGTGGAGCCCTATGCTGCTCAGTTTGTTCTGAGACAGTTCTGTAGCCGAACATACTGAGGCCAGCGTGTTCCTTTTGTCAATAATCCAGGACACTAAGGTGTTGTTGATCTGAAGAGCACTACAGACAGAGGACACTTTGACTGGCCAGCAAAACCACTGAACACCAAATCCTGTTAAAAATGACTGGAAGACCAGATCAAACACTGAACTGTAGCTTAATTGTCACAAATTAATCTCAACACACTGGTGGATTCCTCACCTGACACAACTGGCTGATGTTATTAAGACGAGTGCAGTTGTAATTAAGCGTTAGGGAAGAAATGATACAAACAGAGTCGTCCAAACGGTGTCTCTCACCACACATAAATGTTAATGATCTCATTAGGTCTGAAGTTTTAAATGTGCTCTGTGTCTTGAAATGTACTGCACTCAATATTACAATAGGCTTGATATTATATTCCATCTCAGACTCTGTTTCATGACTCTGTCTCACACCACAGAAAGCAGCTCTAATACTGAATAGTGTCCGTTCAGTGATTCATTGCTAGGCCGCTGGGTTCAGCAAGCAGTCTAATTTACAAATATTTCCAGCCCTGGATCTGTCTGCTCTGGTTGCAAACAGCTTGAGCCCAGAGGAGCTGCTTTCACATATGGCTCAGGGTCGTACGTAAATGGGTTTGGAGCCTCTATTAGATTTCCTTCGGTGAGAAATGGACGTCGTGTGAACGTTAGAGAAACGGCTCGTAAAGTGAGCACATTACATTCTCAGCACTCTTTACTTTCGACTCTAATTAGCATTTTGCACTCAGAGCGGTGAACGAAATGAATGTTGATAAAAGTTCATTTCAGCACAGCACTATACACTGCATGATCAAAAGATTCAGCAATTCTAACTCCAGCCGTTGCTATCAAGTATGCATTAAATCAAGTATAAATAGAAATACAGTGGAGACCAAAAGTCTGAGATCACTTGTGAAAGTGCTTGTTTGGATCTCTGTAGAGAAGGATTCATACTGCATGACCCAAAACTGTCATGTACTTTCCTCCACAGGCGTCTGACCTAAACTATATTGAGCATTTGTGGGGACACTTGAATACAGAGAAAGCCAAGCATTCGGGAATATCACAAGATGCTCTTTTGAAATCATGCTGGGGGGACATGGATCATCAGAACTTGTGGAGACAGAAATGCAGTGCTTCATACGTTTACTTTGACTTTTATTTCACTGCAGACAGTATGAACCCAAGACATCTGTTACATTGTTTTGTTGAAAAATGCATGGACGTCACCTGGAAAAGATGTTGTCTGGAAGGCAGCATATGTTGCTGTCAATCAAAGATCTCAATGTACTTTTCTGCATTAATGCTGCCATCACAGAATAAACGATCTTTTCCAAGTGCACTGACAGAACTGCATAACATGACTTGTTGCTGATAACATTCTGGATGGCCCTGGTCCTTTCCATCTTTGGTCCAGAGCACACGGTGTCCATTGGAATCCCAGATGCCTCAGAGCCCAGAGAAGATGATGCCACTTCTGGACATGCTTAACGCGAGGCTTCTTTTTGCCCATTAATGTTTTAAGTGGCAATTGTGAATGTAACTTGTGTTGAGGTGTTTGACAAAGGTTTGATAAAGTAATTCCTTGCCCATGTGGTTCTATCAGCTATTGATGAACGACGGTTCTTGATGCAGTGCCATTTGAGGATCGGAGATCATGTGTCTTCAGCTTAGTCTTCTGGCCTTGCCCTTTATGTACTAAAAATGCATGGGTGTCCCTGGAAAAGATGTTGTCTGGAAGGCAACATATGTTGGATATTCCTCCAGATTCACTGAATCATTATGATATTGATATTGATATCATGATATCATGCACTGAAGAAGGAGAAATATGCAAATCCCTTCCAATCTTTCTCTGAGGAACATGGAACATTTCAATAATTTAATCATGTGTTTGTTGACAAATTGGAGATCTTTTGCTCAACTTTGGTCTTCAAAACCTTTCATGGATGCTACTTTTGTACCAAATCATGACTACAATCACCTGTTGACATCATCTGTCTGAATTTACATTATTTAGGGGTTTTCACCCTTTTTTCACCTCATTACTAGCTCTAAATTGCTCCTGTCCAAAGAGTTGCAGGCCTGAAATGCAGGAATGGATGCTTATTAACCAATGAACTTAAGTTGACCAGAAAAAACAGAACTAAAAGTCAAAGTAAATGTAAACTATGCTGCATGTTTTTTATTAGCATTATCCACACTGTCACAACTTTTGTAATTTGGGGTTGTACAGCCTTGGCAAAGCAGGACTGTTGTGGCCTAGTGGTTAAGGTTAAACCCACCTCTGCCAGGCTGCCACTGCTGGGTCCTTGAGCAAGGCCCTTAACCCACAACTTCTTGGATTGTAAGACTGTACCAATTGTAAGTCGCTCTGGATAAGGGTATCTGCTAGATGACATAAATGAAAAATAGAGTTCAGAAAATCTGTAAGGTTTTTGTCCAAAAACTGTGGACTTGGAAATAAAATAACTAATGGTCTCTGTACAAGTAAAGGATAATGAACATACTGTCTGATCCATTGGTGGTATATTTATATATTAAATATTGGGGATCTTGCTGATTACAGAGATGCCATAAGATTTTAAAAAGAGATAAGATATATTTCTGTACTCACATATTGTAATTCTGAATTATTTAGTTGCCTGGACTTACTGCTATCACTTGGTTGTAAATGCACTGGCTATTATTACCTTCAGTATGTTATATTGAGCGTATGGCACAATGAATACACTCTGAAAATGGCTGTATTGTTCTAAATAGATTCCCTGGCTTGCAAAATGCTGATAAATGCATTTTTCTATTTTTCATGAATATTTAATTGCGTGGCCTGGTACTTCAGGAATCTGAATACAGTAGATAAAACCACACAATAGCTCCTCTTGGCAGACTGTGTAATTGAATAAGGTTAGAAACTCAGTTCGAAGCCTCTGGGGCTACAATTCTAGTTTCCCCACCATCAGCTGATTCCATGCTCACGATGTCAGAGTATCGAAAGAAGTCTATTAGTGTTACCACAGACTGAAATGGAAATGTTCTGATTGATGATAAGACTTAGCATTAAGGAAAATAATGAGTAAAAAAAATTTCCTGGTCGACAGTGA
>JAJAGP010006836.1:0-17787 GCA_025084515.1 Ancistrus triradiatus | reverse complement strand
GCTTAGATCTTAGATTATTTATATGATATATATAACACATCCTAGATCTGAATTAATGAAATATTCTCATTGAATACTTTGTTCTGTACAAAGTTGAATGTGCTGACAACAAAATCACACAAAAATCATCAATGGAAATCAAATTTATTAACCAATTGAGGCCTGGATTTGGAGTCACACACAAAATTAAAGTGGAAAAACACACTACAGGCTGATCCAACTTTGATGTAATGTCCTTAAAACAAGTCACAATGAGGCTCAGTATTGTGTGTGGCCTCCATGTGCCTCCCTACAAAGCCTGGGCATGCTCCTGATGAGGTGGCGAATGGTCTCCTGAGGGATCTCCTCCCAGACCTGGACTAAAGCATCAGGCTACCTCTGGCGAGCACATGGAGGGCTATGCAGCCCTCCAAAGAAATGCCACCCCACACCATTACTGACCCACTGCCAAACCGGTAATGCTGAAGGCTGTTGCAGGCAGCAGATCGCTCTCCACGGCATCTCCAGACTTTGTCACATCTGTCACATGTGCTCAGTGTGAACCTGCTTTCATCTGTGAAGAGCACAGGGCGCCAGTGACGAATTTGCCAATCCTGGTGTTCTCTGGCAAATGCCAAGAGTCCTGCATGGTGTTGGGCTGTGAGCACAACCCTATCTGTGGACGTCGGGCGCATACTATCCTCATGGAGTCGGTTTCTAACCGTTTGTGCAGACACATGTACATTTGTGGCCTGCTGGAGGTCATTTTGCAGGGCTCTGGCAGTGCTCCTCCTATTTCTCCTTGCACAAAGGCGGAGGTAACGATCCTGCTGCTGGGGTTGTTGCCCTCCTACGGCTTCCTCCACGTCTCCTGGTAGCGCCTCCAGCCTCTGGACACTACGCTGACACAGCAAACCTTCTTGCCACAGCTCGCTTTGGTGTGCAATCATGGATGAGCTGAACTACCTGAGCCACTTGTGTGGATTGTAGAGTCCGTCTCATGCTACCACGAGTGTGAAAGCACCACCAACATTCAAATGTGTCCAAAACATCAGCCAGAAAGCATAGGTACTGAGAAGTGGTCTGTGGTCCCCACCTGCAGAACTACTCCTTTATTGAGTGTGTCTTGCTAATTGCCAATAATTTCCACCTGTTTTCTATTCCATTTGCACAAAAGCAAGTGAAATTGATTGTCACTTCCTAAGTGGACAGTTTGATTTCACAGAAATTTGATTTACTTAGTTATATTGTGTTGTTTAAGTGTTCCCTTTATTTTTTGAGCTGTAAACAATGTGTTAACAGCAATAACACAGGACTGGGATACTAGAATAACAGACAATAGAAATACTAACAGCTAACTTGGAAATCACAAGACAGGGTACAATACCAAAAATAGGGCAACAGACAAACCATAACAGGGGCAACAGGTGTGACAGCAGTGCATAAAATGGAAACAGGACCACACAAACTGTATCAAAGGCAACAGGAATAACAGGAGCCAGGGACATTAGCCAACAGACAACAGGAATGAGGGTTTATATTAGAAGAGCACAGCAGGCTGTAATTAAGCAACTTGCTGTGGAAAGAGAAAAGAGGGGAGCCATGTAGGATGATGTTGCTAACAGGCTGTTTCCAGTACACATCACTCTGAGACTATGGGAGTCAATTTATTCATAGTAATATAAGTGCTGACACACCTGCATAAGGCTATGTCAATCTCTAATCACTCTTGCCTGTGTAAAAGTCTACTCATTGTTAACGGATGTTCATTGTGGTTATCTACCTAACAATTAAAGTGGTTGTTATTCCACCTATCTGCAGTTCAACTTTATGCCTGCTCATGGCTAGATATAAATATTGTGATATATATGTTATATATGATATATATACCACTTGCATTGTGACAAGCCCCATTGGTGCAGTCTGGTGTTGGAAATCCAGAGTCCAGCATTCCCCTGCTCAAAGACACTTGATTTAACTTGCAATGTAATTATTGTGTGGTAGAACAGGGAAATCTTGCAAACTGCTTTATACTGTGATGCTCCAGGACTGGCATACGGCACACTGATTTAAAGGATGTTCAACTCTCGTTCTGTATTAGAGCTCCAGCTGTGTGTCACAAAATGAAAGATGGAAGAACTTCACATTCACTGAGCTTCACAATTCACAATACCCATTCAACCACACAAAATAACTGCTTTTTATTTCGAAAGCTTGTCATTTTCACCACCTCTATACGGTAGTCTTTGGAGCAATTTCATCGATCATGTGCATGAATAATTTATTTGGATGACAGACTGGTGTGCTTAACTTTAAGTCACCAGTTACTCATAGCTACCTCGGTCTTCTTTATCATTCTCATCCTGCAACAATCCCTCTCTTAAGTTACAGATCAAAGCTCTATGAACATGTGTGAAGCTTTACCATTATGTCATGTATGGGAATTCCAGATACCGAAGATTATCGTTTCCATATTGTTTAGCTATGACTTTTAAATGCTTTTATTGTTGCTGCTGGGCGGCACATGGGGCACAGGTTAATGCAATAGCCTCACAGCTCCAGTGTCCCCAGTTCAGTCCCGGCCTCAGGCTCCGTCTGTATCAAGTTTGCATGTCCTCTTTGTTTTCGTGTGGTTTTACTCTGGTTTCCTCCAACAATCCAAATACTTGTTACGTTATGCTAATTAGTGTTTCTAAAGCCCTCAGTGTGTGAGTTTGTGTATGAGTGTGTGTGTGCCCTAAGATGGATTGGCTCCCTGTCTAGGATTGTTCCTGCCTTGTGCCCTGTGCCAACGGCTAGGCACCGCCTTTCCCATGACCCTGACCAAGAGCTAGCAGATAAGAAAATAAATTAACGAAGATGAGCTCTATCAATCTCTAATGAAGTCATGCCCAGTTTTATCTGGACACTATTCCCTCTGGCTCTCAATAATAGATGGTTGTACCGGAATCCTTTTTGTGTTTTAAACTGACATCCAGACAGAAAAATGCAGGTCAATGGTAAACTCTTACCATTAAAATACAAACCTTCACAAGCTAGGTCTGAATAAAGTACTACTGTCTTAAATTTCCACACTACTCTGGCAAATGTAATTCATATGCTTAATCATTTGGGTGTGTGTGTGTGTGTGTGTGTGTGTGTGTGTGTGTGTGTGTGTGTGTGTGTGTGTTCGTGTTTGTGTGATCTAGTCAATTTAGGCAAGTTTGGTCCTCTGTCATAAACTATGCGTTCAGTCATCTGACTTGCATGAGGCTTCATGACTTTGTCTAGAAAATGCATATAAATACACAAATTAATGATGACATTGATTTTTAGGCAATTTGATCAAATTTGTAACATCTGTGGTGTTTCGGTATGATCAGAACTGCCATAACAAATTAATGAGGAGGTGCAAATCTTGTAATCAGTTTTTCAGATTCAGGATCAGATCTCATAGTCATATTTAGATATGCATAGAAAAAATAATGGCATTATATGAAATTGCAGAATTTGTCATAATGATTATGAAAAGGCGTAATCAAGATTTGGTAATAACTCATGCTCTCTGAATACTTTATATACAATTTGAACACCAGGGATGGAACACCAAACTGTGCTCTGGCCCACCTATTTCAAGCGCGCCGAACTGCGATTCATGAATCGTGCCTGGGCGCGATTGGGAGCACTCACACTAGCGCCCGGGTGTGGTTCGAATTGCCTAGTGTGAGTACACCCTTAGTCACAACAGGAGGATTTGAAGAGTTGGCTAGGTAAGCCTAGTAGCCCTAACAAAGCTTTGTCAGTTGCTTGTGACAATTTCCCAGAACATGTAGTACCACAATAAATTATATTTTGAAGTTTAAACCATTGGTAGTCATGCATGTGCGAGGTGGCTGTAGAGAATCACTGGTTACATCATTATTTATAAGACTTTTTCTCTATAACCCTTCATGCCAATTTTTTTAATCAATATATCAATCAATAATAACAACGATACAACCTTCATCTTATTCCTCTTCCTAATCCTTCCCCTCAAAGCCCATCCTCATGCATATTTCCTCGAACCCTGCCAATGATTTGAGTATCAGTTGATGCCACGGTTTGTTTTCATTCTGGATAGAAGCTTTATGTCACACATGTGTGAAGCCTTACTGGTTTCTCTTTATACACCGACTGTTAAAAAGAAGACTCGGTTTCACACGTAATACTCTACATTTTACATTAGTGAGACAGTCATCATGGACCTTCGCAAAACTTATATTTAACCAATAACTAGTGCAATTTTGTAATTTCAATGTTGTTTCTTGTAATGCATTAGTTATTGTGATGTTAACACACATATTCATTCAGTTATTCATTCATTTTCCTATCCGCTTAATTTTAGTCAGTGTCGCGGCAGATCCGGTGCTTAGCCGGCGATACAGGGTACAAGGCAGGAACGACCCTAGACAGGGCACCAATCCATTGTAGGGCGCACACACACACACACACACACACACACACACACACTGAGGGCATTTTAGAAACACCAATTAGCCTAACACACGTCTTTGGAATGTGGGAGGAAACCGAGAGCACCCAGAGTAAACCCACGTGAATTGGGGAGGACATGCAAACTTCACACAGGCGGAGTTCGAGGACAAGATCGAACCGGGGATGCTGGAGCTGTGAGAATGCAGTATTTAAAGTTTCTTATTGGGCATGTAATCTGAAACAGAAGTTTACATGAATAATAGTGTTTTGTTTAACAGTTTATTATATTTTAATATACCCACCGTCATTCAATTTGATAGAATTATTTTAATATAGGGATTGATCTGATTATTCCCCTTAAGCTCTAAGAGTAAACAATATTCCATTCCAGTTGAGGCATCAGTCGTGTTATTAATGGATTTTTAGGCTGTGAAATCCCTGTCATTCTGTGACACCCTTCTGGCGTATGTAACACAACACAATATTTTTAATACTGATTGTGACATTTATGTGCAGACCTCAGAGACTGGGCAAAAAATAAAGTTTATGCTATGTTCTGTCTGTTATGCAACTCGTTGAAAAATAAGGAACTGTTGTGGGTGGATGCGACTAACGGTTTGTCTAACGAGCTTAATCAGTTACATTGTGTATCATTGAGAATAGTGTGTATTGCACAATTTACCAAGTACAACAGGCAGAGATCAAAACACAGCCTGGAATAATCAGAGCAGAGTAATCCGTAATCAAATAATCAGACAGACATACCAGGGTCAAATGCAGAAAAAACGATAGACAGAGAAAAACTGGATTAAGAACACCATTATTTGGCACACATGGAAACGCAGTGTATACAGAATTATGAGTGGAAAAAGCAACAGCTAGAATCCGACAGCAGGGTGAGTAATGAGGACAGGAAAGTGTATCCAAATAAGGAATGTCAATCTAAAAGCAGACAGATGAGGGTGGAGGGTGTAGCGGGGCAGAATCGAGGTAAACGTGACAACTCACATGGGGCTGGCAGCAACCTTTTTTGCACACCTGCGTTTGTGCATGTGCAGGCATGTCTTGAAATGAGTCACTGGTGTGGGTGTGTGAGTATTGCAGTGTATGTACAGGTGTGTGGGGAATACAGGTGTAGCATATGCATCTTCCATATACAATGCATTCGGAAAATCTTCATATCCTTTCACATTTTGTTATGTTGCAGACTTGTGCCAATATAAAACAAAATTCAAGCTGTCCCCAATTATTCTGCACTCAATACCCAATATGGCAAATTTCTAGAATTGTATGTTGTGTTGACTTGTCATTAAGGGGTATTGAATGCAGAATGATGAGGGACTTTTTATTTATTTTTTTATTGTAGCGCAAGTCCACAATGTAACAACATGTGGAAAATGGGAAAGGATATGAAGACCTTCCGAATGCACTGTAAATGTGTGTGCAGTGTGATGGTAATTGAGTGGTAAGGTAAAAGTATTACTCAATCACTTGTTTAAGAGTCAAGTATCTTGTAAAAAATATGGTTAAACACTGCTACTCTTGAAATGGGATAAATGTGATTATCCTATATAAATACATATTTAATCTTCTTTATGTTTGAATAACATTTTAGAGATACTGCTCTATTTTATAAAGAGAGAGCCCTAATTTTAACTATGCATTTTGCTAGTCAGTGTCATGGGGGCTCTGGTACCTGCCCAGAGAACACAGGGTGTAGGTGTAAGGATGCCCTGGATGGGACAGATAAAAAAAAAAAGTAATGATGATCCCCAGCTCAACAAACCTATCTCAGAATCAGCCGACCATGTCTGCATGTGACACCTGACCAGGCTTCGAACCAAGGGGCCTGCAGTTGTGGGCTAGTTTATAAAACTGCTGAACCAGCCAAACTCCACTAAATAATACTGCATTCTCCTAGAAGGTGGAGAAGGTACTTTAACACTCATTAACATGCACTGAGATCCTCACTTCTGGCCAATGGAAAGAGAGCCTGTATGACTACCAGGCAAGTAAAATCACAACACTGCTTACCTCAGTCTAATAAAGTAAAAGAGGGCCTTCAGAATGGAAACCCCGGCTGACGCCACAATATTAAACAGCTATTATACAGCAAGCCACCATCTCCCATCAGTGATTCTTCATTTTAAGTAAGGTTATAAAATAACATTTCTTACATTTTAATATTCCAGTGCTAACAGAAGCTTGTTTGATTTAATTTGATTTTGAGTTGGTAGTGACATTCCTTCAGTTTTGCATCCTTAAAATCTTTTAACACTCTAAAACTAAATCTAGTTTTTAAAAAAGCTGGCTCAGTATTAGTTTATCTAACAGCACATGAGCGGGAAAATATTAGACTTAAAATTAAAATAGATATTAAAATAGATATTAGATTTAAAATTCAGCCTAAGGAAATAATAACTGAAAGTACTGGCACAAATGTATTATTTCTTCTTTGAGTTTACTCAAATAAAAGTATCCCAAATTAAAATTACAATAAGCAGTGCACAGTTGTCAATATGTACTTAAGTAAATGTAACGGATTAAATGTAGTATATAATCATGCATTTAAAGTTCTTACATTATATGCTGCCAAAAAGGCAATTTCTATTGATTGTAATATGGATATATGGATGTCACACATCACAGAACCTTTGTACAGCTTCCAATAAAAGAGAAGAAAATGTCTTTCATCAGCTGGACTATAAAACAGACCACTGAATATGACCAATAGGAAATCCTAGACAGCTGGTGGAACAAAAACATCTTGTTATTCAGAATAGATAAAACCCAGCAAAAGATGTAATGCTGAGGTCAATTCTAATTATGTCTGGACATTAATAATTATCCAGCATTTTCAACATGTCAGGAAATTCACCAGCAAATATAGCTGCCCATCCTGTGTCACAGCAGCACTTTGACATTTGTAATTTCTGTTGTAAGTCTCATATGCTAACATGGCTGGACAGTTTGTTGACCTTTTCTTTTTTTTTTTTTTATGTAAAAGCCTATGCATTCAGCACACGTGATTGTGGGCCGTAGGTTCTGACATAGCAGCTTGTATCGAAAGGATTATTGTAAGGGTAGGTCAGAAAGACCTCAGTTCAGAAGTCCCTCAAAGATTAAATATTATTTAATTATTTCCACTTTGTCCTCTTAAAAATGGTTGTCTAAATATTTGTTGGCCTCCTATAAACTGCCTTACACTTGCATTCAAACGGTACTTTAAACCTGTTATTAAACCAAGTGGTTCATTTAAAATTCATACAACTATTTTTTTAAGTGAGTTTGGAATTTCAGCAGCCAAACTGTTCTGCCTCTCTCGTCAGCATTCACGTCAAAGCCACACCCAAACGCGTGCATGCTTTCACACATAATTGACATATTAGAGAATTGTGTCCTATTCATTTTACCTGTGCCCTTTGTTTGCTTGGATTTTTTTTTCTTTTTACAGAACCTCTGGAAGCCACCGAAACCTTTTTTTTTTTCCTTGAACATGGGTATTATTGTGAGCTAACAGAATGTGAGGACTTTGCCAAGTATAAAAGAAAAGCATTTTCTGAATACAAAGCACTGCTCTCTTAGCCCGAAGAAGTTACTCTTGAAGCTATCTTCTTATGACAGAGATTGCTTAGCTGTTGTAACTGTAAAAGTATTAGCTGAGAAGAAAGGTTAGCTTAGCCTAAATTTCTATGAGTAGGTTTTGCACATTCATACATTTCCCCCAGAACATCGCCACCTTCAGTTCATTACCACGTAAGCTTATGCTTGACTTAAAATTATTGTATGGATTCCAAAATACTGATTAACAGCCCACAAATGACAACAGCCTAAATAACAGCCTAAAAATGACAAAAGTAGCATCTTCAAAAGAGTTTTCATATTTTTTATAGCTCAGTTTTCTAGACACCAAACCCACGAGTCAGTGGGCTTATTTGAAGATAAAGCTCATCATCCACTCCTATGCCAGTAATAGGTCTAATGCATTGTAGGTAAACTTAGCTGACCTTGCTGAATTATTGCAAGTTTCCCTGTAAGTTTCCATTCGACGTTATCTAGCCAACTTAGCATGTGCTATTTATTTATTTTTTAATCAATAACGAAGGCATCGCACCTTCTTCAGTATGCTGAGAAGGGGTTAGACAGCTATGGGCCAGCTCTCTTGAAAATAATAAATCGGATTAGTCAGATTTTCTTGTCATTTTGTTAATAGACTCGCATTACCAAACCGTTCAAAATATCATCAGAAGGGGCACATAGACAGGAGCAAGACCCAGAAGCCATTCTAATGAATCCTATAGCAAACAATAAAACGCATAGTAGCATTTTGAATTGGTTGATGTTTTTGATTGTCTTTTATTTGCATAATACATATGTATATAAAGTTTTACATACAACTGTTTATTACCCCTTCTCTGAAGAGTTAGAAGGGCCTAACTGCACTCCATAGTGTAGCTTAACTCTGTGTACTCTATGTACGTGTTGTCAGTATCATGTGACTCTAGAAATGCTCATTGACTGATGAGACTTTAAGCTAATCTGCCAAAACAAATGTCAATGGATGATAATTATTGGCTTATTTTACCTAGAAAAGACACATCAGAAAATGATACGTAATTTTGAATGTAACTGTAATGTGGGGGCACCCCTGGTCAGCTGCATGCATCAAACTTCCAGCCCCCACCCATGGAGATTCGGGGGAACCTGCCCCTACCACTGTCACAATTGGGAGGAAGATTGATACCAGATGCTGTACAGGTCACAACCTGAACTTGGATGCCAGTGGTCTTACTTAGACTTTACAAAGGTGTCCAGAAACATAAAATGTACATGGTGTCAGAGAACCTCCTTGATTTTACAATAGCGCCAGGAACCGAAACACAACTCAATAACCAACTCAATAACCTCTTTTCCAGAGGCAGAGATTAAATAGAAAAGGCTCAGCATTGGGAACCAGTTCTCTATTGACTAAGCATCTCTGGTTCAATCCATGTCTCTGGCAAAGAGAGACCTGTTGGTTAGACCTCTGGCATGTTTCCTGGCACTGTTGTACAGTATGTACGCCACTGCACTGTTCCCCAACACCATGTACAATGCACCAGTGCTAGTTAGCACCCTTGAAGTTTGGCTTTTACTTGCAGTCTCTGGTGTCAGTGTGTTTTACCTGCTTACATGCAGTTGTTGCCTGGGCTGGGTTTCCTGACTTTCAGTGCTCTTCAGGGTGAAGAGTGGCGAAAAGGAGTACCCCCCGACAATACAGTAACTTTATGGATATGTTTTTTCTATGTGATTTTATACAATTTGACTTGTCTATTACACTTTCATGCTCCAAATCTCTCATTTTACTACATCCCAAAGGTGTTCTATTGGATTCAAATCTAATGACTGGGAAGGTCACTGAAGGACACTGAGCACATTGCTATTTTTTTTTGCAAAACCTGTTTGAGATGACTTCGTTTGTGACATGGTGCATTATCATACAATATGTAGCCATTAGAAGATAAATTGTGCCCATGAGGGGACGTACATGATCAGCAACAAATAGCTGTGGCATTCATGTGATGATTGGTTGGTATTAACAGGCCCATCATGTGCCAATAAAAAAGACCTCACCTTATTACACCATTTCCACCCGTCTGGACTGTTGATGCAAAGCAGGTTAAGTCCATGGATTCAGGCTGTTGGGGGCCATATGCAGACCGTACCATCTGTGTGTCTCGAAATTGAAATTGATTAGAGCAGAGCAGAGTCTTCAGCTATATAATTTAGCTTTGTGTGAGGCTGGCAGAAGTGGAATCGGACTCTGTTGTAGCTCATTCACCGAGTTTGATGTGTTGTACATTCTGAGATGCTTTCAGCTCACCACAGTTGTGTAGCCTGTCAGTTTGAGCCAGTCTGGCCATTTTCTGTCATCAAGGGGTGTCCATTTGCTGCTCACTGATTTTTTTCATTGTCAGCCTTTTGTGTACAGTTTCCTGTTGTATTCAGTGGACTCTCACAGATGGGGCTGGACACACTGAAGGCAGTGACAGATAATAAGATGGTAGCAAAACTGAAAACATCTTTGAAAATTTTGCTTATCCCCACTATAATAATAATAATAATAATAATAATAATAATAGGTAATAATCTTATTACCAATTATTATTATTATTATTATTATTATTATTATTATTATTACATGCAAGAGAACTTTCAGCAACAGACTCAATCAACCACTATTACCCTTGTCTCATAGCATGATCAAGTGGATAGTATACTACCATAAGCTCTGGGTGTATGCACCACACATGCACACGCAAAGGTTTAGTGTGAATGTTTTTTTAATGAATTGGTTATAAATTTTGGACTTTTTCTTTCAAGACTCTGGTGAATCAGGAAATGTAGAACATGACTGTTTTTTCATCCCCAGCATCCACACACACACACACACACACACACACACACATGCATTATAAACCTGCAAAATAAAGGACATATTTGATTTTCTTCTGTATTTGCTAAAAATAAAAGCCTGGATTGTTGATTGTTTTGTCTCCTTCAGTTTATATCCTATATGTTAAACTTTAAATAAATAGTGTTATAATGTAATAGTGCAGATTGCTTGAAAGTGAGCTTAAACTTGGCACTGCACTTAAGGATTAAGATCTGCACCTGCTATTGTGTTTTTTTCTATCTATCTATTGAGCTGTCTGACTGTCTGGCTGCCTGGCTGACCATCCATCCATCTGCTTTATCCTGACCAGGGTTGTAATAACTTCAGAGGCTGTCCTCAGTAGGCAGGAATACACAATGGACAGAGCAATAGTATATTATTTATTCATTTACCCTGACACACACCAAGGGTGATTTAGAGTATACAGAATATCTACAGGCATGTTTTTGGAAAATGGGATAAAACCACATAGTCATGAGGAACACGTCAGTCTATGTGGTTTAATCCCATCTGAGAACACACTGAGAATAACCAGACACAAAATAATGCTGAATAAATTTTATTTCCTTTTGTATCTTGAGATTTTACCACATTTATTTTTAACCGAAACCCAAGGATGAAATGAAGCTACAATTTGGCAGAGTACAACTAGTGCTACTTTTGTCATTTTGTGTCATGACTGTGGAGGTGTAATGTTTGGTACACTTGTGTGTCGTGAGAATATGAGTGAGTGTGTCTTGTGAGTTACTTTGTTACTTCTTTCTCTCTACAGCCTGTCCCAAAACCTGAGGGAAAAGGAAACAAACTTGTTGTCATGCCAACAACTATGTGAGTCCCTGCAGCAGCAGCTGTTGATGTGGAAACAGAAGGAGGCAGAGACGAGGCAGGAACTGGAGGGTGCCCTAAGCATGGGTCAGAAGATTAGACATGAGAGGTAAATGCACATTTACATCTACCTAATGTGTCAGAAATAAACATTCCATCTCTCTCTCTCTCTCTCTCTGTCTCTCTCTTCTGATACATACTCAAAATATTGGTGAAAAAATCCTTGTTTTAGGATTGACTTCTGCCTGTTTCACTCAAGAGAGACAGATGCCACCACTCTATAATAGGCAAAAGTTTGTGGACACCCAAAAATCCAAACATGTACAGTGCTTTCCACTAGATTTTTGGACCATGACTCTGAGATCGGCTTCTGATGTTAGACAATAAGCCCTAACCCACTTTTGGCATTACTTTGCATTTCAATGTGTCTGATGGAGTTGAGGTCAAGGTTTTGTGCAAGCCAATCAAGTTCTGAAACAAAGTTGACAAACCAATACTCTATGAACTTTGTTTAAAGACAGCACAGCGGAAAGTTGAAGAACTGACTGCTGGAAGTGGAAACCTGTAAATATGTGGCATTGAGAGTCAATATGTTGTATTTAGTACAACTCATTCTACTGCCACTGTTTGTCTAATGAGAATCCAGAAATGCATGCTTTATATTATGAATGTGTTACAATTAAGGGTTGCTGAAATTAGCAGAGCTTTATAATTAGAAGGGGTATCCAGAAACTTTTGTCTATATAGTGTGTCTGAAGTCTCTCTATAACATATTTAATACCCTAATATGTAATCTTAAGTGCTAACTCCCACTATAACATTTACATTTTCATTTAGCCAAATAGCAGATCCTCTTAGCCAGATACAATCTTACAAGGTACAATCCAAGCAATTGTGGGTTGAGGGCTGTGTTCATGGGCCCACAGTGGTAGCTCGGGTGGTGCTGGAACTTGTTATTCATCAACTGCTGTGGAACCACTATAACCAATGAACCAAAAAAAATCAGATTATTTGCCAAGTGATTATGTGTTTTTGTAAATGGCATTCCAAACAGCTTTTACCTGTGTATTGTAACTAAACCCACCACTTCCTATTAGTGATTATTCTAAACTTGTATTTTATTCAGTGCTTAATTATAAAATAAGGTGATAGAAGAAAGATGCTGTAATATGACTTTACTCTGTTTATTTACTCACATGCTCACAGAGCAAGAAACATAAGCTAGGCAGCAACCTAAACTGAGAAGTGCATGTAGAAAGAATTTACAGATGTGTTAGTCCACCTGAGCATGGTAGAGAGGTTTAAACCTGCTCAATACACAGATAAGAGTCCATTAGGGGGTCCATTGGTATGCTAATGTCATTGAAATTGGGTGGGGTTTTGAAGATGCTGGAATGAGGTCAGAATATTTTCATGAATAAATATGAAGTAGGCTCCATCTATGCTGTGGGGTTCGACTATACACATGCAAGGCATATTTAGTGAGGACAGTGAAATGAATGTCTTTTGGGACTTTCCTATTGCTTACTATCTGAAAGGAACAGATGTACAATTGAGAAAGCTTTTGTCCAGTCCATGTGTTTTTTTCCTTAAATGCTACAAATGCAGATTACATTCTCTTATCATTACTCATCATTTACATTAGAATTGCATATACTGTTACCTGCAGTGCTCTAAATGTTAAGTTATTCTTTCTGGCAGTAATAATAATATAAGTTATTATTTGTCTGGCAGTCTCTAGTCCCACTTTTCTGAAGAGGTCAGGTCTGGATCTGTTCAGTATCTATCTCAGCATTGTATTTCACACAGCTGTTCAAAAGCTGCTTATTGTTTCTTTCTGATTTTTCTTACTCCACCTGTTTCTTGGCTAGCTGTAACACAATTCCTGTCTGTCCTGTCCTTTGTTTGTCTCTTTAATTGCAACAATTACCATCTGTATGTAGATATGTCTTTTCTTGTTTCCCAGCTGGTGATGATGTCATTTTGCTCTCTCTTGTACTAATCTTTTTTATCCATTTTAGGCACATTTACACACTGTTGACAGTGACCCCATTCGTAACATCTCAAGTTACATTTAGTTTCCACTTCACTGTGTGTGTACATGCATGTGAACTCTCCTGTGGTACATGTGCTGGGCTTTACTTGTTTATCATTACCTGGCTGTGCCTCTGTGCCTTTTTGTGAGCCCTCTTTGTCTCCCTAATCATGTCTATTCCTGGGTGTTATCCTACATGATCAGCAGTCTTTATTCCTTCTCATCATCTGCGCTGTGCTTCCATTCCCTTTTCTGTCCCTGGAGGGTACCCCTGTTTGTAAATGATTGTAGCATAAAACCAAAGTATCTGTTATATAGACTTTGAGGTGTGTGCAAACACGTGAAGAACAGTAACAAGGAAGTAACCATATTTAAAGTTGGTGGGGACAAGTGCATCACAGAATGCCAAAAGTGTATCATATTTGGTTTAGCAAAAAGGCTGTGTGTACGAGGACATGATCTGGAACACTGACTGGACTGCAAAAGCCTCAGTCCCATTAAAATAATTCGAACCAATTTTAACAACAGGCTAAATAGTCACTCCTACTGACTTGTACACCCAGCTCATGGAAGAGTTGGCAGAGGTTGTCAAGAAGTTCAAACACTGGCAGAGTCCTTACCTCGCAGGACTGCCACTCCTGTTATGGCAAGAGGAGGCATAACAAAGTATTGTGGAAGAAATTACTCAGTTGACAGAATCCTTTTGTCTGCTGACCTTATTTAACTTTAACTTGAATGTTGTGGGATGTACAGCATGTGATTATCATTAGCATGTGCAAATATGAAGGGTTTATGGAGCCTTTAGAAGTTTCTATAATTCTGTATACATATGATCTAAAACATAATTTTTCCCAAAAGACCTAAAAGTAGATAGACAAAGAGTTAAACAAACGAGACAAAAATATTATACCTGTACATTTATTTGTCCCAGTGTACTGTAAGCAACTAAAGGCCTCTCTCACATTAGCTACTCATTATGTTACTGAGCCCACCATTAGGAGAACACTGAACAGCAATGGTGTGCATGGCTGGGATGCAGGAAGAAGCCACTGCTCTAAAAACAAATGGGACTGCTGCTTGTCCCATAGCACGTTGACAAGCCAAAAGACTACAGGAGAAACATTTTGTGGATGCACTGTTGCCTCACAGCAAGAAGTTCCTGAATTAAATCCCAGGTGGAGTTGTCTGGGTCCTTTCTGTGTTGAGTCTGCATGTCCTCCCCGTGTTTGTGTGTTTAAGTCAAGTCAAGTCAGATTTATTTATATAGCGCTTTTTACAATGGAGCATTGTCTCAAAGCAACTTTACAAGTTTAGATTATCTCCTAATAACTACGTCCAATCCCAAATTGAGCGAGCCTAGGGCGACAGTGGCAAGGAAAAACTCCCTAGTTCTAGGAAGAAACCTTGGGAGGACCAAGACTCAAAAAGGGACCCAACCTCCTTGGGCGGCGTAGATGATAAATCTAAGAGCGAGCTAAAGTCATGGAGTCAAAGTTCGAATAGAATGTGAAGTATGCACATCGACATTAAGTGGCCGGGGTATGATGATAAATCTAAGAGCGAACTAAAGTTTACTCTTGGTACTCCAGTTTCCTCCCACAGTCCAAAGACATTTGTGTTAGGCTACTTGGTGTCTCTAAAGTGCTCCTAGTGTATATGTGTGCATAGAAGTGTGTGTGCCCTATGATGGATTGGGACCCTGTCTAGGGTTGTTTCTACCTTGTGATTTGGTACAGTGGTGATTTGTGCTGCCGGCTGGGCACCGGCTCTCTGCTGACCCTGTCCTGCATCAAGCGGATAAGAAAGTGAATGAATTAACTTTGTATTCTATTCTAGGGTGTCCGTGTGTGTGGTTACCTCTGTGTGATTTTGCTTGTCAGCTGTTAAAGTATATTATTATCAGTATTATTTAGCGTTAAATAACAAAGGTATGTAGTTAATTGATGGACCCTGTATGAGTGGATCTGCTGAAAGGTTTTGGCAGAATTAAGAGGGTAATAAAATGTACCATGTCTAGATTCAGAAAATATATCCTTAGCTGAAATTTACAGTGGTGCCCTTTTCTATGTTTGCACAAATATAACCTAAAACATCATCTGAGTTTTACATAAGTCCTAAAAGTAGATAACGAGAACCCATTTAAACAAATGAAAAAAAAAATATTACACTTGGTCATTTGTTTATTGAGGAAAATGATCCAATATTACATATTAGTGAATGGCAAAAGTATGTGAACCTTTGCTTTCGGTATCTGTTCTGACCCCCTTTGCAGCAATAACTGCAACTAAACGTTTCCTGTAACTGTTGATCAGTCCTGCACACCGGCTTGGAGGAATTTTAGCTCATTCCTCCGTACAGAACAGCTTCAACTCTGGGATGTCAGTGGGTTTCCTCACATTAACTGCTCACTTCAGGTCCTTCCACAACATTTCAATGGGATTAAGGTCAGAACTTTGACTTGGCCATTCCAAAACATTAACTTCATTCTACTTTAACCATTATTTGGTAGAATGACTTGTGTGCTTAGGGTCGTTGTCTTGTTGCATGACCCACCTTCTCTTGAGATTCAGTATGTAATCTTTAGAATTCTCTGATGTAATGATGGCAATCCGTCCTGGCCCAGATGCAGAAAAACAGACCCAAACCCTGACACTACCACCACCATATTTCACAGATGGGATAAGGTTCTTATGCTGGAATGCAATGTTTACCTTTATCCAAACATAATACTTTTCTTTTAAACCAAAAAGTTCTATTTTGGTCTCATCCGTCCACAAAACATCCTTTCAACAGCCTTCTGGCTTATCCATGTGATCTTTGTTCATGCCATAATACACTTCCACAAACATGTGTTGTGAAGAGCAGACTTTGATAGATCCCTGTTCTTTAAATTAAACAGGATGACCACTCACACCTGATTATCATCCCAATGATTAACAACACCTGACTCTAATTTCATCTTCAAATTAACTGCTAATCCTAGAGGTGTACAAACTTTTGCCACTCACTAATATGGAATATTGGATCATTTTCCTCAATAAATAAATGAGCAAGTATAAAATTTTTGTCTCATTTATTTAACTGGGTTCTCTTTATCTACTTTTAGGACTTGTGTGAAACTCTGATGATGTTTTAGGTCATATTTATGCAGCAATATAGAAAAATTCTGAAGAGTTCACAAACTTTCAGGCACCACTGTAATTATAGTTTATACAGTCAGCTCAATGTTAACAGCCAGCTCCTGGAAACCGCAGTGCCCAGATGACTGAGTTCATTTCCCAGGTAATGCTCACACCAACAAACTCTTCCATGTTCCTCAAAGGGTGCCGGTTCCCAAAGCCTGGTGAAATACTTTATAAAGAGACAGAAAAAATGCATATTACTTATATATTTCCCATCGAGGAGACGAGATCCTAAAGCGACTCTGTATACTGGAATAAATAATGTTGATATGCATATATTTACGTTATTCTGTCCTACATTTCTCTTCACTATTGGCATATATGCTATAGCTTTTATATTTTGACTTTCATTATACTCTTCATAATATTTCATTTTCTGTAAAATGTTAGTCTGTTGTTAGTGTGTTGCGCAAGCAACACACTATTGTTCTTCCAAATATTATAATTATTATTAGTGTGTTGTGCAAGCAACACACTATTGTTCTTCGTATTATTAGTGTGTTGCGCAAGCAACACACAATTGTTCTTCCAAATATTATTAGTGTGTTGCGCAAGCGACACACTAATTGTTCTTCCAAATATTATTTTTATTATTATTATTATTATTAGTGTGTCGCGCAAGCGACACACTAATTGTTCTTCGTATTATTATTATTTTTATTATTATTATTATTATTAATATTATTATTCCACATGATTTTCGGTTCGTATCTCCTCCTACAGTTTTCGAGGTATCGACACGGGACAAACACCAAAACGTCCGGCCTGTTCTGGAGAAGTGTGCTTGTCGATAGCTAAGAGAAATGTTGTTGCATTCGCACGCTACGCTCGCATTTGTGCGAAAAAATCGTCCCATTCACTTGAATGGGATTTTGTGT
>JAJAGP010006835.1:6128-17789 GCA_025084515.1 Ancistrus triradiatus | reverse complement strand
ACTTTATGTATACATTTTGAATAGTAAACCCTTTACTTTCATGTGTCATATTGCAACTAGTGAATTTCATTGACCAAACCCTATTTGGAAAAGGCAAGCAAAAGCAGCGCTCTGAGTTCTGACACTTTCGGCTTTCCACACGATTCTGACCTTGTTGGCTTGCCATTGTTTGAGATTGACAGACACTGACGTTACGACGATTATCTAATTTGTTTATTATTTAGCTTCTCAAAAAAACCTGAGCATTTAATTAAAACAAAACGCAAAAATTTTATAAATAATGTTAATTCAAATTCGCGTCATGTGTAATATTTCGCCGGTATATAAAGCACAGGTTGGTGGATGACATTCAAATATTTTCATTTTCCCCATGGTAGTGCCCTGTGTAGGGTTGGAGAGAACTGCGTGTGCACACTACATAGTGCACTTAGTGGTATGACGCGAGTTGAATGGAATGCCTGACTTGTCACGTGTTAACTGACCGAGCCAATGGACACCCTCGGGTTGTTTTCATGGCGTATGTTTTGTTGGCGCTTGACACAAGCAGCTGTTTTCTTTCTGCTTTCAGCTACAGATTTCTAATCTACAGGTAATGTAATGTAATGTTTGACTAAAAATCAAACTAAAATATGTCATTTAGCAGAACTTTAACAGCTCAGCTTTTATACAGTTAATAAACCGAAGGGTGTATCCCGGTGCTGAGGAAGCCTGTAATGTAGCAGTGGTATTGTGGTTAGATTTTCTTTGTCTTATGTAAACTAGTTTTAGGTTTAGTTTTGCTGTGGCTTTGTTCGTTTGTAATAGCGTTCAGATATTTTAGATCGTCTTTTTGTGTTTTAGTCAGTTTCACAGTGAAAGTTGTGTTTGTATGTTGTGTTGTGTAAAGGTACAGTAGTTTAAAACAATCAAACTAAAAACCATATAAAAATTTGGCCTTTTATCTGGCTGAAAGTGTGACAGTTTTATTTTAAAGCGGTCTGTACTGGCATTTATTATTATGATTATCATATTCAGGTTAGAAGCTAAAGTAGTCCACTCAATCTAACTTATTATTAATACTTATTAATAATTTAGGTTGTATGGTTTAACTGTGGGACTGTGGTAGCCTAGTGGTTAAGGTACTATTACAGCAATATTACTCAAGTCATTGTGCTTTCATTGTCTTATGCATACAACTATGTGTTGAATTCTGTTATTGCACTTAGTTATGCAATATAAACTCAGAACATCAAACTTTGACCAGCATTATTTTGGGACTGTGGTAGCCTAGCGGATAAGGTACTGGACTATGGACCAGAAGGTCCAGGGTTCAAATCCCACCTCTGCCACTGTTGGGCCCTTGAGCCTTAACCCACAATTGCTTGGATTGTAAGACTGTACCAATTGGGTTTATGGTCTTTTTTCAGATATATTAGTCTTGTATATTTGGGTCATTTCATTGATTATGGTTACTGATTAAGAATAACTGGAAAGGGACACAAGGCCATCGCAGGGCTGGCTAGGGATTGTTTCTACCCCTTCCTCAGATGCATGTGGCGTCTGACCTGGGACTTGAACCCAGGTCCCTGTCGTGGTGGACTGGTGTATTAGACCGCTGGACCACCTGAGTATCCTTGTTGCTCTTGTTGTAGTATATCTATATTGTATATTATATATATATTGTTGTTGTTGATCTACATGCTAAACATTTTTGATAATAAACAATACATTTTACAAAATAAAAATGTCAGACTCTATAATCTCTCAGTCATTTTACCCACTCAGTCATTTTACGTTTGATGCCAATGTCAGAGACCTTTATTCAAAATAGTTTTGTATCTCTATAAATGCGTAGTGTATGTATGATTTATATAGTATCGTTATTTTATTTTAGTCATTGGTGAAATGTTTAATGTTTATTGATGCACCATGGGTCTGAGAGTAACGAAATTTCAATCCTCTTTACGTCTTTAGTTTCGTTCTTAGATTTATCATCTACGTCGCCCAAGGAGGTTGGGTCCCTTTTTGAGTCTTGGTCCTCCCAAGGTTTCTTCCTCATAACACTTAGGGAGTTTTTTCTTGCCACTGTCGCCCTAGGCTTGCTCAATTTGGGATTGGATGTAGATATTAGGAGATAATCTAAACTTGTAAAGTTGCTTTGAGACAATGCTCCATTGTAGAAAGCGCTATATAAATAGATCTGACTTGACTTGACTTGTACATATTATCAATAAAGTTGACTTTGATAATTTGTGGATTTCGGTCTTCCATCTCCCTACTCAAAAAATGTAATTTGTGTCCAATTGTGTTATTTTTTTCAGCTCATTTATGAAACGTGCTCTTCTTACTTTTCTTATTTTTGAGTGTCTCTGTTTCGTAGGCATGTCGGATGGAGTGCTCTCTCGAGGGTCCTTTCTCTCCAGTGATGATAAAAACTTCAGCTCCCTGTGTCCTAATGGCACGCCCTGGGTTTGGTATGGCCTGGGAGAGTGTGCGCAGGACGCCCGTGACATGAGCAGTGTAATCCTGGGCCTGCTGTCCATTCTGTGCTTCATGGTGTCTTCTTTCCCGTAAGTACTCTGGTACTAGCATTCCTCCATACATGACCAACTTGACTTGGAACCATTAAAATCATAGGCAGCACTGTTAAACTCTCAGCAGTAAAACTAGCGGCTTCTACAAGTATGTGAAATATGACTCTGAGTACAGCGTCGCTCTTTGAGTTTCACAGCGCATTAAAACGTGTGGTTGCTGGAAGGTGCGTCTCAGACAGTACACCGTGTACTTACCTTTTGTTTTCATTTGATACAGGGCACTAGTGTGCTGTTTGGCTTGTAATCACTGAGTTTGACCAATAAGGCCATATTAGACTACAGTTCAGGAAAAGATTGGTTTGATTTTAATGATTAGCATTTAAACCAATTATATGCCAGTCATGATACCAGTAGAATGCAGTCCTTGATGAGTACCCCACCCCAAATTGGTGGTTTAACCTTTTTCAGCCTTCCCCCATTCCCTAGATACATTATGCATTGGGATTTTCTCTTTGTGAGGAAGCTGGGTATGCTTCATCTTCTATCATACAAAGGCACACGTTTGAGGAAACCCAAAAAATCACATCCAAAACCATGGGGAGTGGTATGGAGTTTGTCTTATTGCTGCTACAACAGCCTATAGCCTTCACTCTTGTAAGAAGGCTTTTGATTTTGAAGCATAACTGAGGTCAGTCTCAGATGTTTGACAATAAACTCTGCTTCCTGGTCGTCAAAAGTGTTTGATCTAGTTAAACTGCCCATTAAATTTGGCATACCATTTCTTTGTTTTAAGTGGGCGTGGCAGAAAGTTGATGAACTGACTTGAACAGGAAAGACCTTTCAGAACAGGAGAAACCAGCAAGAACAATACAAGGAGCTCGTATCTAAATGAGGAGTCGGTTCTGATGCATGGACGTGGTGTCCCTGGACTGACTCAAACTCCTTGTCAGTACAGTGGATCGTATCGCCGCCTGTCACGTGGAAGACCGGGGTTCGATTCCTCGATGGGGAGATGCTGAGCAGGACTGTGGTAGCCTACCAGTTAATGTACTGGACTAGCGACCAGAAGGTCCAGGGATCAAATCCCACCTCTGCCAAGCTACCACTGTTGGGTCCTTGAGCAAGACTGACAATTGCTTGGATTGTAAATTGTAAGTCGCTCTGCATAAGGGCATCTGCTAAATGATATACAGGGGTTAGACAATGAAACTGAAACACCTGTCATTTTAGTGTGGGAGGTTTCATGGCTAAATTGGACCAGTCTGCTGGCCAATCTTCATTAATTGCACATTGCACCAGTAAGAGCAGAGTGTGAAGGTTCAATTAGCAGGGTAAGAGCACAGTTTTGCTCAAAATATTGCAATGCACACAACATTATGGGTGACATACCAGAGTTCAGATGGTTTGATGAACATGAAAGTGAAGTTGAACATCTCCCATGGCCTGCACAGTCACCAGTTTATTAGTAAAGTAAAATGTAAATATTATTGAGCATGTTTGGGGTGTGGAGAAAGCGAGTCCAGGAAACGTTTTCCTCCACAGCATCACGTAGTGACCTGGCCACTATCCTGCAGAAGAATGGCTTAAAATCCCTCTGACCACTGTGGGGCCTTGCAGGGACTGGTAATGTCATTTCCAAGACGAATCGACGGCGTGTATTGGCCGCAAAAGGAGGCCCTACACCATACTAATAAGATGTGGTCTAAACCAAGTGTTTCAGTTTCAACCCCTGTAAATATATATGTAAGCAACTTTTAACCCACCATTGCAAAAAGCAGGGTAGAGAGCAAAGAACGATCGGGCGGTGGATCGGGATAGGACATTTTTAGGTACGATTCACCTTAAAAATGTCGGCTCAGGCTCGATTCTGTGGTGGTCACATTTAACTTGTGCAGAAGCAAACTACGGCAGCATATAAACACAGCCACCACATGAACAGCACAGTGCTCCTAACCTTATTTCACGAAGTACGTTTCATGTTTGTAAGCAACACAGCTAAGGTTTTGTCTAATGAGGTAGCCCCGCATGTTCAACGTTGAGGAAGTTTTCGATTTCGGGTTGTGTTTTGAGAGCTACTTGGTCAACTAAATAGTCTCGATCTGTATTATTTATTGACAGCGCGTAAGTAGTAGGTGGGGAGACAATGAGTAGGGGATGTGATTAAGGCGCAGCCATGTCTTATGTCGAGCATGCTGTTGCAGTTACGTGCATTAGAGGAAAGTAAGTCATGATTTATACCTGTGTAGCCATTAGTCACCATTTAATCAGCCAGCCATATCCTTTTTTTGTGTGTTATATTTTTACTCCTCATTGCTGTTTCGGTGAATCGAAGGCTATGAGAAGGATAACAACAGATAATCAGACACAGTTTTTGTTTCTTCCCTTCATTCAGCATGAAAAATACAATCAGTACTGCTAACGGGGTTTGCATATCTCAACTATTACTTTTATTCCTTATCCCTCATCAGAAAAAAAGGTCATAAAATAAACCACAGATAAATAAAGCAGAGTTATCTAAATGATGCAAAAACGCCACAACTGAAGGAATTCATAAATATAAAGATATAGTTTTATCGTACATGTTGTATTGACATCATTGGTCCAAATCACAGGCCATATAGATTTTCTAAAAAATAATGTTTAATGAACCAGCAGTATCAAGTCTGTAAAATTCCCAGAGCGCCAAAATAAACTGGCACATCATTGCAAAAGTGCCCACTTTAACATTACACTTTTTTAAAAATTATTTGTATCGTATTTTTGTATTGTTGAATATTGGTGTACATTAACCAGTCCCCCCACAGAGATTGTGTAACTTGTTTTCCTTTAGAAAGCAATATGACTGTACACGACCTGAAAACTCTATCTATTTACATGTTTGTGAGCTGGCCGGGTGTTCAATGATGTCGTGCTTCACTGTGGTGTTGTTTTTTAGGCAGTATTATAGATCTCTGCAGACTGGGAATATGGACAGTGCTTTATCTATTTGGTTCCTGTTGTTGTGGTCTTGGAGATTTCTGTATGTGTAATCGTGTCGGTTTTATTTGAGCAGACCAACTTTCCTCTGCCAGGTAAGAAGCAGATGTGTGTTTCAGTGTCCTCTAGATCGATGAAGAGGGCCTCCTTGTTGTTAGTAACATTATATGAGATTTCAGGAGGAATTTAATCAATCAGTACTTTGACGTCTCTCCGTGTATATCACTGGTGTGATTTGCTATTCTTGGACATGAGGTTATCTGTTACAGGTATACACTGAAATATTACTACGTGTGGCTGACACCAAGTTAATGCTGTCCTGTATAACTACCTATAAGTTGAGGAACAGAAGTGTCAAGCAGTGAGTTATTGATTGTTATTATGTGGACAGATACAGTGGGCAAAAAAGTTATTTAGTCAGCCACTGATATGGCCAGTTCTCCTACTTGAATGATGAGATAGGTCTGTAATTTTCATCATAGGTACACTTTCAACTAGGAGAGACCAAAATGAGTGAAAAAAAACAATCCAAGGAAATCACATTGTAGGATTTAAAAGAGTTTAATGTAAATCATGTTGGAAAATAAGTATTTGGTCACAAAAACAAACAAGATTCCTGGCCTCTCACCGACCTGTAACTTCTTCTATAAGAAGTTGTCTTCTGTCCTCCACTTGTTACCTGTGTTAATGGCAACCTGTTGGACCTCGGTATCTGTATATATAAAAGGACTCCTTGTCCACAGCCCTCATAACAGCAGAAACTCCAAACTTAACCTGGCCAAGACCAAAGAGCTGTCGAAGGACACCAGGAGGAAGAAAATTGTAGACCTCACCAGGTGGGAAAAGAGTGATTCTACAATAGGAAAGCAGGTTGGTGTGTGAAAAAATAAATCAACTGTGGGAGCAATTGTAAGAAAATGGAAGAAATACCACGGACCACTGATAATCTCCTCGATTCTGGGAGCCCATGAAGATCTCATTCCGTGGGGTCAAAATGATAATGAGAACGGTGAGCAAAAATCCAGGAAACTACACAGAGGGGACCTGATGAATGACCTGAGAGAGCTGGGACCAAAAGTAACAAAGGATACATCGTAACACACTTTAACGCCGAGAGAGTTTCTCTTGGAGGGGGGGTGGGGGGGGGGGGGGGGTTTTTTTGGGGGGGGGGGGGGGGGGGGGGGGGGGGGGGGGGGGGGGGGGGGGGGGGTGGGGGGGGGGGGGGGGGGGGGGGGGGGGGGGCGGGGGGGGGAGCGGGGGGGGGGGGGGGGGGGGGGGGGGGGGGGGGGGGGGGGGGGGGGGGGGGACTCAGACCTGCAGTGCAGGAGTTTTGTTCCCCCTGATTAAGCCAGTACAGTCCAGGCCCGCTGAAGTTTGCCAGAGAGCATATGGATTGGAGTGGCCTAGCCAGGTCTCAGGGACCTCAAACCCCATATAGATAATTTGTGGAGGGAGTTGAAAAAAGTCCATGTGCCCACAAAACACACTGCTCTAGAGGAGATCTGCATGGAGGAATGGGCCAAAATACCAGCTACAGTGTGTGCAAACCTGGTGAAGATTTACAGGAAACGTTTGACCTCTGTCATTGCCAACAAAAGTTATGTTACAAAGTATTGAGTTGAGCTTTTGTTATTGACCAAATACTTATTTTCCACCATGATTTACAATTAAATTCTTTAAAAATTCTACAATGTGATTTCCTGGATTTTTTCCTCATTTTGTCTCTCATAGTTGAAGTGTAGCTATGATGAAAATTACAGACCTCTCTCATCTTTCTAAGTAGGAGAACTTGCACAATCAGTGGCTGACTAAATACTTTTTTGCCCCACTGTGTGTGATGCATGTTGTAAAGACAAGCGCTTGAGTAGGTGTGTCTGAGGGAGGGCAGGCTGGACAGGAAGCGTCCTTTGGCCCTGCAACAGTTATCCCTTCTGAGTTATGGAACGGCACCTCTTTCAGGGTAGACATTTGCCTGAGTTCTGTGATAGGCTCTGAGATTTAATTACAATATGTATTTGGAGCTATAGTCTGTAGTCCTGTTAACAGTGATCAGTGGGTGTGTTATCACGTCAAGTTATTTATTTTTTACAACTAAAGGTTGTAAAAATCTTAAGGTGAATGACAATCTGCACCACTAACTCACTGGATTAAATAAATAAAATGAACTTTCTAATACAGTTTTATATCCTTATAAGAAATGAGGAATTCGCTGTGTGATGGTGACTTTAAAAAAGCTGGTTTATATTGCGTTATCTTTTTGTGTAGTCAGCTGTTAATGGTACATACAGCAGTGACCCCTACAAAGCCCTGTTAGCCCATGCCTGTGCTCTGAGAGCTGCTTCTGTAAAATATAATGCAAACATTAATACACAAGTTTATGTAATTTTAACTTTTGTTTATATTTAAATTAAAGTTTAATTATATTGGATTTTTACCCTACAGTGGTGCTTGAAAGTTTGTGAACCCTTTGTAATTTGTAAAATTTTGCATAAATATCACCTAAAACACCATCAGATTTTCACACAATTCCTGAAAGTAGATCAAGAGAACCCAGTTAAACAAATGAGACAAAAATATTATACTTGGTCATTTATTTATTGAGGAAAGTGATCCATTATTACATATTAGTGAGTGGCAAAAGTATGTGAACCTTTACTTTCAGTATCTGGTGTGACCCCCCTGTGCAGCAATAACTGCAACTAAACGTTTCCTGTAGCTGTTGATCAGTCCTGCACACCGGCTTGGAGGAATTTTATCCCATTCCTCCGTACAGAACAGCTTCAGCTCTGGGATGTTGGTGGGTTTCCTCACATTAGCTGCTCGCTTCAGGTCCTTCCACAACATTTCTTCTGATGGTGGACTCACCAACATTAACATTAGCCAATGTGAGAGAGGCGTTCAGTTGCTTAGAAGTTGCCCTGGGGTCCTAGTTGGTGACCTTGCCAACTATTACACGCCTTGCTCTTGGAGTGATCTTTGTTGGTCGATCACTCCTGGGGAGGGTAACAATAGTCTTGAATTCCCTCCATTTGTACACAATCTGTCTGACTGTGGATTGGTGGAGTCCAAGCTCTTTAGAGAGGTTTTGTAACCTTTTCAAGGCCTGATGAGCATCAACAACTCTTTGCTGAGGCCTCAGCAATTCTCCTTTGTTCTTGCCATGATACACTTCCAAAACACATGTGTTGTGCAGAGCAGACTTTGATGATTCCCTGTTATTTAAATAAAACAGGGTGCCACACTCAAAACTGACTGTCATCCCATTGATTTGAAAAAACCCCTTGGCTTAATTTCACCTTAAAATACACTGCTTAATCTAAAGGTTCACATACTTTTGCCACTCACTAATATGTAATATTGGATCATTTTCCTCTATAATGATGATTAATGTTCACTCTCTTGGCTCTGTACATGAAGGTAGACGTTTACTGAATGCAGTCGGAGTGCTGTGTTTACTCGGAGGGTTTACATCCCTGCTGCGGTTTCCAGTGTCCCACATGGAGACACAAAGCGTCTCAGGCTTCAGGGGTCGATCTCTGCTAACTGTGGATCCACTGGGGAAAATACAGGTACATATACATTATGAAGTTTTGCAGTGTTTAAGGTTAGGGTACTGAACTGGACTGTTGATGTACAGGTGAGGGTTCAAGCCCCAGCATTGCCAAGCTGCCACAGTTGGGCATTTGAGCAAGGCCACTTAACTAAACATTGTTTTAAAGTTCCTGCTGATCAGGGTGTGCTATAAATGTCTGTAATTCCATACTATGTCATCTTTGTGGCACGTTCAGCCTTTCAGCACGAAGGAAATCATTGGATTCACGATCGGCTCGGTCTCCTCGCTGCTCTACCTCTGCTCCAGGCTGCCCCAGATCTACAAGAATGTAAGCCTGGAATAAATACTTTTGTTTTGGTGTGGTAGTCATGTTGATTTGATGATGGTTGACCCTAGAAGATTTGGAGTACATAATGGGGGCGTTTACATGTACTTAATAATCCGATAACCGCAGAAAATCAGATTTTGCCAGAAATCAGTGTGTTTCCATGGACTTGGATAATCAGATAATGGGAAACCTCTGGGTTTACCTGACTATAATTGTATTTCTGATTTGCAGCCGGCCATGATCTCACAGAAGGATGAGACGTAAACACCAAAGTTGAATAAATAGTGTGATTGCCCATTGGGCAATTTTCAAGATATGGACCCCGTTCAAGCACCAATGCGTCTGGTCTGGTTGTGAATGGTGTGCTTGTATAGGGCTTTTCGGTTGCGCCCAATGTTAACGAATGGGGAAAATTAAAATTTGAAGCTAGAGAAACAAAATTTGCCAGGATAGTTAAGGTCATAATGGAATAGGGTTTTTGTGATTTTGGCAATGACTGGGCCTCGGGTGGTGGCTCTGGGGCTCTCAAAGTCATGATTTGGCCCCTATGTTAACGAATGGGAAAACATAGGGGCATTGATTGTCAGTTTTGCAATCTGAGGTGTCGTGATGCCCATGGGGCCCCTGAGATCCCCGACTGGGCACTGGGTCCCCTGGCAGGGCATTGATTCAGTCATAACTCAGTCAGTTTTTGACCTTTGGCTATGAAATTTGGCAGGCTTGATCTTGTAAGCACCCTGAGGAGAGATGCTCAGGGACCACCATTGCAGAGTGGCAATCACACTCACATTTTCTTCAGGAAATGCACCTCTCTAGTTAAATAATGAAATTCTTAATTTCCTCAAACACGTCCTGCTGTTCAGAGTCTCCACAGAAATGTTCAGTAGGCATTTTGCTACATTTAATTCCGAGGTTGCCATACGTAGCCAAAATAAGCCACTGGTCAATGGGGAAAAAGACTAAAAAAAAAAGCCAAGTCTCTTAGATTAAGTGGACCTGGCAGCCCTGTCGGGTTACTCGTGTGCATTCACAGACTGAGAAAACCAGTTGTAACTGAGATCCAACTAACTGGGATGCGTGCTCTGAGAAATACGATTACTGAGATAAAATCCAGTTCTCTTTCTCAGATTTCATACTCCGGATTCCCGACCTTAAACCAGCCTGGTTAATCGGAGTATACTGTTCACTAGGGATGGGTATTGGACTTCACAATACGATACGCATCATGAAACATGGGTCACGATACATATGTCACGATACTCTGCGATACGATGCATATTGCGATATTCTGTATAGTTCACTAAAAGTATAAAGACAGAAATGTGCAGAAATCTGATTATGATCCGGTTATTAAGTGTATGGAAATGCACTCAATGATTTTGTTGGTAATAGCAAGTTTGATTATGGTTATATCGCGTACATTTTGAGTGTGTACCCGCCCTCCATGTCTCTCCTCTAACTGTGTCTGAAGTTTCGGAGAAAGTCGACGGAAGGAGTGTCGTACTTCCTGTTTGCGCTGGTGATTCTGGGAAACATAACGTATGGGCTGAGCGTGCTGCTGAAGAACCCGGAGAAAGGGCAAGGAGAGAGCAGCTACATCGTCCACCACCTGCCCTGGCTCATTGGCAGCTTGGGTACACTCTCACTCGACATTGTGGTATCCTTTCAGTCACAAATAAAAAATAGAAATATGTCTATGCCCTGTTCTCCTTGCTCCTCTCTGCTGAGGGAGGAGGACCACAGGCTAGCGAGTGTCTCTGTATGACTCATTTATACAGTGGTGTGAAAAAGTGTTTGCCCCCTTCCTGATTTCGTTTTTTTTTTTGCATGTTTGTCACACAAGTGTCTCGGAGCATCAAACTAATTGAAATATTTCCAAACCTACGTGGCCCTGTGTGAGAAAGTGATTGCCCCCCTTGATAAAACATAACTATGGTTTATCACGCCTGAGTTCACTGTCTCTAGCCACACCCAGGCCTGATTATTGCCACACCTGTTCTCAATCAGGACATCACTTAAATAGGACCTGCCTGACAAAGTGAAGTACACCAAAAGATCCTTAAAAGCTACACATCATGCTGAGATCCAAAGCAATTCAGGGACAATTGAGAAAGAAAGTAATTGAGATCTATCAGTCTGGAAAGGGTTATAAAGCCATTTCTAAAGCTTTGGGACTCCAGCGAACCACAGTGAGAGCCATTATTCACAAATGGCGAAGACATGGAACAGTGGTGAACCTTCTCAGGAGTGGCCGGCCGACCAAAATTACAGAGAGACTTTATTATTGTCAT
>JAJAGP010006834.1:0-17793 GCA_025084515.1 Ancistrus triradiatus | reverse complement strand
AATCTCCTTTGTTCATGCCATGATACACTTCCACAAACAAGTGTTGTGAAGAGCAGACTTTGATAGATAAGACAGGGTGCCCACTCACACCTGATTGTCATCCCATTTATTGAAAACACCTGACTCTAATTTCACTTTCAATTAACTGATAATCCTAGAGGTTCACATACTTTTGCCACTCACTAATATGTAATATTGGATCGTTTTCCTCAATAAATAAATGACCAAGTATTATATTTTTGTCTCATTTGATTAACTGGGTTCTCTTTATCTACTTTTAGGACTTGTGTGAAAATTTGATGATGTTTCAGGTCATATTTATGCAGAATAATCTAAAAATTTGGGAACCACTATGCAGAAGATAATCCATGATTCTGAAGTCTCTTCAGACAACATTAGTCCAGCATTAGCAACCATTTGACATTTTCCAATTTGACAATTATATTGCATTAATTTTAGAATTTTTTTGTTTTTAAATCAAACCTAAGATTGGAGTGAGTATAAAAGGTTGAGAAAAATCAATAAAACATAATTTGCATAAAGCCGTGGCCACTTGAGCCAAATCCCGTTACTTTAATATAATACGCTCCCAATGAACCCCCATCCTTCTACTCTGAAGCAGAACTAAACATAGGAATATGGTTTTCCAACACTTCCTCATTCTATCCACAATACTCCAAATAACCCACACCCTTTAAACTATAAACATCTAGTTTGACCGCGGCTTAAGATTTCATAGTAGAAATGTAACTGGTAAAGTAACTGACTAAAGACATACGGTGATGGATTTGTTTATAATAGCATTCGGTAAAACAGATGTACTTACAGGACGTGTAGCTCCACTGCTAGAGGTGCTTTCAGTATGAACAATATGTACAGTTAAAGCTTCCTTTAGTTGCCCCCTCCCCCCCCCCTTATTTTTTTATGACATCGTTTCAGCGAAAGTAACAGAAGTTCTTGGAAGCTGTTGTTTACAGCATGTCTGAACAACAGCTATAAATTTTGACATACTTTTTATGTAACAGTGTGCAACTCCAATCTTAACCCTTTCTCCTTGCATAATAGAGTTTCAGTATAGTAAAAAATTGTAAATTAGTAACAAAAGAGATTGTGGTGAAAATTAACACATTTTCAACAGACTGAGAGAGAGAGAGAGACCACACTACCAATTCAGTTTTGTTTCAGTTCAAATGTACTGCAGTTTTTTAGTCAGAAGTATTACATTACTCATACATACATTTGCTGTGTTTGAGAGTCAACAGAAGGAAAGCAACACAGTAAAAAGAAGTACGCTATAAATTAAATTATTGAACAGTACACTTAAGCTATGCAGAAATTTAGAAAATTCTAATGCATTCACAAAACTTCAGGCACCACTGTGTTGTGAGCAAATTTAGAACTGTCTGATCTACCTTCTTTTTTTATTAGCGGTTCAACTCGGGGCCCCTCTGAGCTCCTCACCTGATCATGGAGAGTATGCAGAGCAACCTAATGGAGAACAGATGCAGAGAAGATCTCTTTGAGAAGAGTGTTAAAACCTATCTAAAATATATATTCTATATAACATGCAATTCTATATTTGTTAAAGGTTCTCAAATATCAACATATAGCAGTAAGTAATGTTTTCCATAAGTAATGATAAAACGACTTAGATTGAAGTAAGATAATAGACATTTTTCTTCAGTTATTCACAGTTGAATGTTAACGCTTCATAGTGACCTCTTGGTGTTGATGGTGTTCCCATCTTCCATATGTCACATCTTCCCTGTGAAGAACTACCATGAGAAGGTGGACACCAAGAAAGACACTGATGTTCTGATTCTGAAGGCACTCTATCAAATGGTAAACTATCTCATGAATACAACACATGCATCAAATACTGAAACACTAGTTTACACATTCACCTATAAACTAGACTCTCTTAATCACTCTGTCAGCATCAGTGTAGGTACCAAAAGCTACCAGTAAGAGGCTCTTTAGCATATTCCTGAACACATCATGGTCAGTGGTGGTCCTGCAGTTGTCTTAATTATAAACTGCTTCATTCAGTGTAGACTTGTTATTTAGAGTCCACTGTCTATGAGAGTTGTGAGAGAGGGTGCAAGTGCAGCCCCTTCCATTATTAGCACTTTCACTGGCAGCAACACATTACATTACATTACAGCACATTAGCAGCAGCACTGCAACAGGTGACTTGCGTGTGATTTGGCAGGCAGCATACCATTCAGTGAGACAAGGAAATTATTTTTATGCCTTTATCTCTAAGAATTGTTCACAACAGTATGTTTGGACTGTTTGGCTACTGTCTTATTGCTATCAACTTTGTTCAATAAAGCCATTTAGTATAGCTCACGCTATTGATCTTGACTTGCCGTGACAGACCCACACAAAGAAATCACGTCATGATGCAAATCTACTCATGAGCAGCAGTGATATCAATGATATATGAAAATAGTATACATGTAAATGACTAAGTGTAATATTTTTTTATCTCATTTATTTAATGGGGATCTCTTTATCTACTTGTAGGCCCTGTGTGAAAATACAATGGTGTTTAGCTCATATTTATGCAGAAGTTTATATATTCAGAAAAAATTCTAAAGGGTTTACTAACTTGTAAGCACCACTGTATTGTGACTAAATTTAGAACTATTTGAAATATCTTTTTAATTATATAAACCTCATTTGTGATTTGAAAACAATGTGTTTGTTCTGTAAATATTAATCCTGTACTTGCCACTTGCCACTGCTTCTCGACCTTAAATAGCCGCTCTTTGCGGCCGCCGACGCAGCACTGTCGCCTTTGGCTACGTTTTCTTAGCTCCCTTTGCTACCATGCTTCTGGGAGTCTTTTCTCCTACCGATAGGGTTACAGGTACAGGTGGTCCCGCAAAGGGGGCGTCTTGAGTAAAGCTTAGAAGCTTGAGGTAACCGATAAGGCCTAGTTGTTATTTGAGGGAGAGTTTTTCCCCACGCTGGGACGGCGTTCCGCCACCCAGAGCGTCTTTCTCCGAGCAGCTTAAGCGAGCGCGGTTCATCCACGGTCTGCACCTGCACGCGCCCAGGGTATGGCAGCGACGCAGCCGCTTACGCCGTTTGCATACTGTTATGCTCAGCGGCTTCCTGGTTCGCGCTAGTGGTGTTTATCGCATTGTTTGTCACATCGTGTCTTCGACGCAAGCTTTTGTGCTTTGAGTAAAATATTACTTCCCTGCTTAGCCCTTTAGTGGCCCAGTTTGTGCCTTTTGATTCCGTGTTCCACGATTCATGCGTTTCATGTTCTTTAACCGTCCTTTCAGTACTGCTTTGACGTCATTGCTCGTGTGGCACGTCCGTAGCGCGTTTGTCTCTGAACGCCCTTGTCCTCGGTTTGATCCTGGCCGGCCACATGTTGATGTAGTCCCCAGTTCCTCTTCCAATCTCCCATCGGAGAGGTATCTCATCTCTTTTACACACCCCTTTTTCTTCTCTCGCAGCAGGGTGGTTAAAGATTTCCTGCACTTGGGTCCTTGCTCCCAGCCATCTCAATCGTCCCCTGTCCCGTACCATAACAGTACAGTGCTGCCAGAATGGATCCAGCAGGCCCCATTCTGCCTGCTATGATTCTCTAGCATCATGGAGTAACCCAAGGAAGTCATGCGCAGCAGCTCGCCGCCCTCACCCAGCAGGTGTAGTCTCTGGTGGTGAACATTAAGGAGCTCAGTAACAAGCTGCTGGTTGTTACTCAGCCCAGCCCTCCTCCTGTCCCACCTCCTCCTGCCGCTGTTCCTTCGCAAGCCCATCGGTGATTCTCTCACCCCCCTGAGAGATTTGGGGGGGAACCAGATTGCTGTAGGGGGTTTCTCCTTCAGTGCTCACTTACCTTTGAGCAACAGCCCTCACAATTTCCCTCTGAGCGGGCACGAGTGGCCTATATCCTGTCCTTGCTTACCGGCCCGGCCCTCAACTGGGCCACCGCTCAATGGGAGTCTGGATCTCCCGCGGTGCAGAGTGAGAAGGCCTTCTCCCAAGCCCTCTGTGACAACTTTTTCCATCCTGTAGGGGGTCGGGTCTGAATTTCCGAACTCGTTCAGGGGACGAGATCGGCTGCAGTATACGTGGTCGAATTCCAGACCCTAGTCGCTGAATGTGGATGGAACGAATCGGCCCTTGTGGTCATCTTTTATAACCAACAAAGATTTTAAGAATTTAAGTACCATACTTCAAATAAGGCATTCTAGACTACAGCACCTACATTTTGCTATTTCTTAGACAACAATAACCATGATTAATACAAGTTGTAGCATGCAGTACACTCTTGGAACAATACGTGTGCCAGGTAATCTATAAAAAGTGAATAATTATTCAATCACTGACCAACCACTGCAAGAGGATCCTTCGGGCTTATACACACACACAAAAAAAAAAAAAAAACAACTTCCTAATATTACAACAACACTAACTTGGACTATGTTGCATATGATAGTGCGTATGAAATAGTCATTACACTAAAGACATTAAACAAATGCATAGGAAAACTACATGAGAAGTCAGGGATATATATATATATATATATATATATATATATATATATACACACATATACACTCATGTGTGTACAGTGGTGCTTGAAAGTTTGTGAACCCTTTAGAATTTTCTATATTTCTGCATAAATATGACCAATAACATCATTAGATTTTCACAAAAAGTCCTAAAAGTAGATAAAGAGAACCCAGTTAAACAAATGAGACAAAAATATTATACTTGGTCGCTTATTTATTGAGGAAAATGATCCAATATTACATATTAGTGAGTATGTGAACCTGTAGGATTAGCAGTTAATTTGAAGGTGAAATTAGAGTCAGGTGTTTTCAATCAATGGGATGACAATCAGGTGTGAGTGGGCACCCTGTTTTATTTAAAGAACAGGGATCTAACAAAGTCTGCTCTTCACAACACACAGTTGTGGAAGTGTATCATGGCATGAACCAAGGAGATTTCTGAGGACCTCAGAAAAGGAGTTGTTTAGCTCATTGGGCTGAAAAAGGTTACAAAACCATCTTTAAAGAGTTTAGACTTCACCAATCCACAGTCAGACAGATTGTGTACAAATGGATTAATAGTTGGCAAGGTCACAAATGACGTCAGGGTAACTTCTAAGCAAATGAAGGTCTCTTTCACATTGGCTAATGTTCATGAGTCCACTGTCAGAAGAACACTGAACAACAATGGCGTGCATGGCAGGGTTGCAAGGAGAAAGTCACTGCTCTTCAAAAAGAAAATTGCTGCTCATCTGCAGTTTGCTAAAGATCACGTGGACAAGCAAGAAGGTTATTGGAAGAATATTGACAGACAGACAGACAGACAGACAGACTTTTTATTGTCATTCAAATTTACACCGTACAGTGCTCATGAGAACAAAATGTCGTTGTCATTACAATATAATATGTATATTAATATGTAAAAAAAGTATGTAGATACACTGACATTTGCAATATATATTGCACTGAAGCGCCAAAGTATGGAGAAATCGACAATGTTAATTTACACGAAAAAAGTAAAATGGAGCAGTGTTTTTATTTCAAGTTCAACAGTCTTATGGCATGTGGAAAGAAGCTGTTTGTGAATCTGGCTGTTCTGCATCGGAGACTACGAAACCTCTTTCCAGAGGCCAGCAGTCCTGTATGGGAGAAAGAGAAGTCCCAATAATTCTCTCCGCTGTCTTTACCACACTCTGCAGGGACTTCCAGTCAGAGGCACTGCAGGCTCCTGCCCAGACAGAGATGCAACTGGTCATTATGCTCTCTACAGTGCCTCTGTAGAAGGTGGTAGAATCGGAGGGGGGAGATGTGCTCTTCTCATCCGTCTCAGGAAGTGCATGCACTGCTGAGCTCTTTTAACCAGAGCTTCAGTGTGTGTGGACCAAGTCAGAGTGTCTGTTATCTGTTATTCTGTGGACAGATGAGACCAAAATAGAACTTTTTGGTTTAAAAGAAAAGTGTTATGTTTGGAGAAAGGAAAACACTGCATTTCAGCATAAGAACCTTATCCCATCTGTGAAACATGGTGGTGGTAGTATCATTGTTTGTGCCTGTTTTGCTTCATCTGGGCCAGGACAGCATGCCCTCATTGATGGAACAATGAATTCTGAATGATATCAGAGAATTCTAAAGGAAAATGTCAGGACATCTGTCCATGAACTGAATCTCAAGAGAAGGTGGGTCATGCAGCAAGACAACGAGCCTAAGCACACAAGTAGTTCTACCAAAGAATGGTTAAAGAAGAATAAAGTTAATGTTTTAGAATGGCCAAGTCAAAGTCCTGACCTTAATTCAATGGAAATGTTGTGGAAGGACCTGAAGTGAGCAGTTAACGTGAGGAAACCCACCAACATCCCAGAGTTGAAGCTGTTCTGTACGGAGGAATGGGCTAAAATTCCTCCAAGCCGGTGTGCAGGCCTGATCAACAGTTACAGGAAAGATTTAGTTGCAGTTACTGCTGCACGGGGGGTCACACCAGGTACTGATTGCAAAGGTTCATATACTTTTTCCACTCACTAATATCTGATGAGGATCATTTTCCTCAATAAATACATGACAAAGTATAATATTTATGTCCCATTTGTTTAACTGGGTTCTCTTTATCTACTTTTAGGTCATATTTATGCAGAAATATTGACAATTCTAAAGGGTTCACAAACTTTCAAGCACTTTCAAGCAAGAATGAATATATATATATTATAACAGGCCTGGACAGAAATAATGGTACCCCTGAAACATGTGACCAAAGGGACATGTTAAATCAAGGTGTGTTCACTAATTAGCATCACAGGTGTCTACAATCTTGTAATCAGTCAGTGGGCCTATATGTAGGGCTTCAGGTAGTCGCTGTGCTGTTTGGTGACAAGGTATGTACCACACTCAACATGGACCAGAGGAAGCAAAGGAAAGAGTTGTCTCAGGACATTAGAAAAAAAAATTATAGACAAGCATGTTAAAGGTAAAGATTATAAGATCATCTCGATGTTCCTGTGACTACAGTTGCATATATTATTCAGAAATTTAAGACCCATGGGACTGTAGCCAACCTACCTGGATGTGGATGCAGGAGGAAAATTGATGACAAATCAAAGAGATGGATAATACGAATGGTAACAAAAGAGCCAAGAAAAACTTCTAAAGAGATTATAGGTGAACTTCAAGCTCAAGGAACATCAGTGTCAGATCGCATCAACAGTTGATGTTTGAGCCAAAGTGGACTTAATGGGAGACGACCAAGAAGGACACCATTGTTGAAAACAAAACATAAAAAAGCCAGACTGGAATTTGTTAAACTACATGTTGACAAGCCACAAAGCTTCTTGGAGAATGTTCTATGGACAGATGAGACAAAAATGAAACTTTTTGGCAAGGCACATCAGCTCTATGCTCACAGACGGAAAAATGAAGCATATCAAGAAAAGAACACTGTCCCTACTGTGAAACATGGAGGCTCTGTTTCGTTCTGGGGCTGCTTTGCTGCATCTGGCATAAGGTGTCTTGAATCTGTGCAGGGTACAATGAAGTCTCAAGACTATCAAGGAATTGTAGAGAGAAATGTGCTGCCCAGTGTCAGAAAGCTTGGTCTCAGTCGCAGGTCATGGGTCTTTCAGCAGGATAATGACCCAAAACACACATCTAAAAACACCCAAGAATGGCTAAGAGGAAAACACTGGACTATTCTGAAGTGGCCTTCTATGAGCCCTGACTTAAACCCTATTGAGCATCTTTGGAAGGAGCTAACACATGCCATCTGGAAAAGGCACTCTTCAAACCTGAGACAGCTGGAGCAGTTTGCTCATGAGGAGTGGGCCAAAATACCTGCTGAGAGGTGCAGAAGTCTCATTGACAGATACTGGAATCGTTTGATTGCAGTGATTGCCTCAAAAGATTGTGCAACTGTAGCTGACCCTTTTTTTTATTATTATTGTTTATTATTTATTTATATAAATAATATTTATTTATATTTGTTTAAATTATAATAATAATTTGTTTTTTTTATAATGTGAACTTCACTAAAACCTTTTGATTAATTAATTACTTAGCGATATAACAAATCCATATTATTATCATCCATATTAGTTTTGGTTCCTACTACCTGTTGCAGCTGGGGCTTCAATTAGTGTAACACCCACAGAGAGCACATGCAGCGGTTTTCCCGGATTAAATTAAAAGCATAGTGGATGCTTGTATGGGTAAGACGTGTCGAACAGCTCTCTCGTTGAAATGCTTTATAACCCTATAAATCCGTGAATTTTATTAATACTGTATGTAAATGTAAGGATTGAAGGTTAAACAATGTGTATGTAGATTTGTGCTTAGTATGAATGAAGCTTTGGTGATGTTTAGCTCAGTCACGTTTTTTTCCGATTATCAATTAGGCATTTGGAGAGCACCATTTTGGCTGCGTGAACTTATTGTGCCCCATGCTACTTCTTTTATACAGGTATGTTCGTGTTGTATGATTGTAATGTGTTCATTGAATGTTTGAGATCTGTGTTTTTTATAATAGAAGTTAGTTACGGTGCTAGTGGTCAAGTGTATTAAGTTCTGTAAGGTCCTTTCATCACTTTCACACACAGTTTTAGTTTTATGCACCAAGTAGAAATGTAATGGAAGAAGTTGATTTGAAGAAGTAATTTTTTGTAATGTATTAGTTTTATATCCTTTTATAAAAAAAAGCATAGTGGATGCCTTGTATGGGGCATTTTGGAGAGCACCATTTTTGCTGCGTGGAACTTATTGTGCCCCATGCTGCTACTTTTATAACAGAATTAAATCAGCAGGATCTCCATTCCCAGTGTGTGTGTGCTTCACTTGAACTGCATCTCCCATTCTGAGTCTGCTACACAACAAAATATTAATTTGATTGACATGGCATCAGTGATTGTTAATAGACACTGTGCTCTTAATCAATAACTAATTACATTTTCTGTTTTCTCTCCGAGCTGTGTTCCGGCAGTTCGGGCCCCACACATGATGTACATCTGATGGAGCTCCACTGTGCATAATTCACATTTTATTCGACCATGACTCCATGACTTTAGTTTTCGCTCTTAGATTTATCATCATACCCCGGCCACTTAATGTCGATGTGCATACTTCACATTCTATTCAAACTTTGACTCCATGACTTTAGTTCGCTCTTAGATTTATCATCTACGCCGCCCAAGGAGGTTGGGTCCCTTTTTGAGTCTTGGTCCTCCCAAGGTTTCTTCCTAGAACTGGGGAGTTTTTCCTTGCCACTGTCGCCCTAGGCTTGCTCAATTTGAGATTGGACGTAGTTATTAGGAGATAATCTAAACCTGTAAAGTTGCTTTGAGACAATGCTCCATTGTAAAAAGCGCTATATAAATAAATCTGACTTGATTGACTTGACTTAATTTAATGGTACCATCATTTCTGCCCAGGCCTGTTTCATGACTTTATTTTTTTAAATAATTCTGTTGAAGCGTGGTTGAAAGCAGTGTCAGACTTTTCATTTGTTCATGTTCATAGACTTTGTATTTATTATTACTTTTGTCAGATTAAGTTATTTCTCTTACCATTGTGGGTTTTTTCTTTCATTAACTGAGGGGTACCAATAATTTTTGTCCACGTGTGTGTATATAACGGTAAAGAAAATACACGAGAACTGCTTTACAAGTCCAAACACACAAATTGTCGTCTTCTCATATTAATTTGACCAAGGAGAATATATATGTATGTGTGTGTATATATGTGTAAAAATCCCTCTGACCACTGTGTCAGGACTTGTATATGTCATTTCCAAGACGAATTGACGCTGTATTGGCCGCAAAAGGAGGCCCTTCACCATACGAATTATTATTTGTGGTCTAAAATGAAAGGTGTTTCAAGTTTCATTGTCTAATCCCTATATATATATATATATATATATATATATATATATATATATTATATATATATATTATATAGATATATATATATGTTCATCAAACCATCTGAACTCTGGTATGTCATGCATAATGTTGTGTGCATTGCAATATTTTGAGCAAAACTGTGCTCTTGCCCTGCTAATTGAACCTTCACACTCTGCTCTTACTGGTGCAATGTGCAATTAATGAAGATTGGCCACCAAACTGGTCCAATTTAGCCATGAAACCTCCCACACTAAAATGACAGGTGTTTCAGTTTCATTGTCTAACCCCTGTATATTCATACCGGTACCCCGGTACCCAGCTATCACAGTGTCTGTGCATGCAGTCCTTCAACCACAGGTCCCGGGTAGCTGAAGACTTCATCAGTCCTGAATAAATGACAATGTTGAGCAAGTGAAGCATTTCATCAGGATCTACTTCCGTCCACTGCCTCTTCACGTCCTTTGCACTTCTCTGTGCTGCATATTTGTTGGTATTGCAACACAGGATTTGGATCACCTCTTTGCTGAAGAACAGGTGGGCTGTTCTTCAGGTCTTTCTGAAAATCCATCTGAACTCCTGTAGTCCACCTGGGGGAAACTGCAATGGACAGGATGGCTTGTCTTCCTCTGCCAGGCCATGCCATCTATTCTCCACTGCTGCAGGTGGTGGTAGGGCTGATTTCTGCTGGTGTGGATCTCTGCCCGCTGGATCTGGCACTAGGTCGTAGCGCAACTGAGGTGTCTGAGGAGATTGCAGTTTGTGGAGGAGATAGTATGGACACTCTTCCTTTTTGTGTTTCTGCTAGAGTTGATCTCTTCCTGATAGCTCTGGCAACAGGGTGTCGCCCATCTGAGGTGTAGCAGGTGCTTCCAGGTGGGGATATTGACACCATTCTCTTTGTTTGAGGTGGGGTTGTGCTTCTGGCACCTCTGACCATAGTCTGTCTTCATGCAGAGGTGTGAGACCTCAGAAGTTGAGGCACAGAGTTGTTCAGAGGTGTGAGGAACGTTTACAGCAATTGGAGGCCTAGGGAGTTGTTCAGAGGTGTGAGAGATGCCATGTGGGTGAGGGTAAGAAGACTCTTCATTACAAGAAACGGATAGGACAACACCACCAAATGGACAAAGCAGGCAACATTTTGCTGGCAAAATAACATTCTGACATGAACACATAAGAAATAATGATACTAAACAAGGCTACATATGTTGTGCTAAATTGTTTATTTATTTATTTAATGTCACTATCAGCATTAGTGATCAGCCATTTCAGCGACACACACACAAGGTTACATCAAGACTAGTCATATACATAGACTGTCACACCTTCTCGCGCACCTGCTCACCACACCCACCTTCCACTTCTCTCACCTCCTCCCTTGATCACCTGACATCACGTGCACCTGCCTCTTGCATTCTAGCACCTTTCACTCCTCTATATACACCGTTTCGCTTCACAGTCTCACCGCTGAGTCTCGTGGCTTCTAATAATAAATAATAAATAATAATAAATAATAATAAATAATAACGCACATTATTTCGCAGCTGGCTCCCTCCATGGACGCTCTTTCTCAGCGCATGTTACAGCTAGACCGGTCGCCGGCAACCGTGACCGACGCGCTGTTGGCTCCGCCCACTTCCAACTCTCCACCGTCCATTGAGATCACGTTGCCGGAGAGATTTGATGGGAACCCTGCGTTGTACAATAAATTCCATACCCAGTGCATGTGTTACCTCAGGCTTTATCCACCCAGCTCTGAACTTGCTGGGGTTTCGCTGGTAGTCTCATGCCTTTCAGGCAAGGCACTGCAGTGGGTTGCAGAGAGATGGTCACAGGTGCAGACCGGGGCCTGTGACCAGCTCTTGGATGTGCTTGGGGCAGTTTTTGGTCCTCCTACAGATTGTGAACCATACGCCCCCGAAGCTCCACTGTTCCGTCGCCCCACACCGAGTGCCCAGATCACGAGTGTTCAGCCGGTACCTCACTTCGCCCGCCACTTGCTGGATCCCCCACTTGCCGGCTGTCGAAGGATTCCGGCTATAAGTGTGGCCAAGTGCAGAGCTAAGCTCTCTGTTGTCCCAGTCCAGGTGTCGCCCGTTCCAGAGTCTTTTCCAGGGTCGCCCATCCCAGAGTCTGCTCTAGGGATGCCCGTCCCAGTTCCCGGGTCGCCCGTCCCAGAGTCCATTCTAGGGACGCCTGTCCCAGTCCAGGGGTTGCCCATCCCAGAGTCCATTCTAGGGACGCCCGTCCCAGGGCCAGTCCAAGGGTTGCCCATGTCAGAGACCTGTCATAGGTCACCTAGGCCTGGTAACCCTGCAGTTAGGCAGTCTAGCCTGATCGTTGAGCCGTTAGCGCCCCATAGCACAGTGTTGGAAACGATAATGCCTGATAACCTGTACTGAAGCTGGTTAGCCCTGAAGCTAAACACGATAGCCCAGTATCCCTGCATGCCATGCCTGTTAGCTCCGCCGATGAGCTGCCAGTGCCTCGTAGAACTGAATCTGAGCTACCAGGGCCTGATAACTCGGTATCGAAGCCGGTCAGCCACGTGCTTGAGCATCCTAGCTTTGAGTTTAAGCACGTTCACACCTTCAGTACATGGGCTGAAGCCATCCAAAACAAGGCCCTCTACCTTCGAGACCTTCCCAAGGTCCGCTATTTCCGAGACCATTCCAGATATCTACCACATACACCGTCCCAGGTCTGCCTATATCAGAGACCTCCCAAAGGTTGTCTAAATACGTGCCTGTTTTAGGTTCGCCTATGTCAGAGACCTTCCAAAGGTTCTCTATCTTTGAAACCTCCCGAAAGTCACCCAAGTTTGAGTCCATTCCAAGCCAGTCCGAGTTCGTCACAAGTTCGTCTGAGACCACCCAAAGGTCGTCTAAGTCCGAGTCAGTCCCTAATCAGTCCAAGTCTATCCAAAGTCCGTCTAAGTCCGAGTCTGTTCCGAGTCAGTCCGAGTTCGTTCCGAGTCAGTCCAAGTTCATCCTGAGTTTGTCTGAGACCTCCCAAAGGTCATCTAAGTCCGAGTCTGTCCGAAGTCTGTCTAAGTCTGAGTCTGTTCCGAGTCAGTCAGAGTTCATCCCCAGTTTGTCTGAGTCTGTCCAAAGATCATCCAAGTCAGGTCATCAAGTTGTCCAAGACCTTTCCAGGGTCATCTAAGTCCGAGACCACTCCAGGATTGTCCGAGACCATCCTAGGATCATCCGAGCCTGAGGCCTTCCAGAGGTCGTCAGTTCCTGTGCCTGCGCCGAGGTTGTCTGCCCCAGTGGCTGGGCCTAGGTCATCATTCCCAGTGGCTGCACCAACGCCACCCATGCCAGTACCTGGTCTAAGGTCCTCTGCACCGGTCCCAAGGCCTACCATCCCAGTACCTGTTCCAGTACCAGAACTTCCAGTCCCTGGGTCTTCTGCTCCAGCAGCTCTCCTGACATCACCCGTCTCCATACCTACCCAGAGGTCGTCCACCCTGTCTCCCGTTCTGAAGTCAACCATCTTCGAGCCTAATCCTTGCCATCCTCTTGGCCTCTCATCATCCACCCATGTGTGGTGCGCCTGCCCAGGCCATCCGGGGCCCGGTGTCGTCCGGAATCCTCCCAGCGTTCGCCCTGAAAGGAAACTGCCAGACCGTCCAGAACCCCCGTGGAGTCCTAGCTCTGTCTCGGACTCCGTGGGGGGTGCTCGTGCTCCTGCTCACCATCTTCCACTTTCTACCACCTTCTCTCACCTCCTCCCTTGATCACCTGACATCACCTGCACCTTCCTCTCCTATATATATATATATATATATATATATATATATATATATATATATATATATATATATATATATATATATATATATATATATATATATATACCGTTTCGCTTCACAGTCTCACCACTGAGTCTAATCCTAGCCTTGTCGTCATTTGAAGCCTGATCTGTCTCTCTACCTAATCTATCGCATCCTATATCTCTATTATAGCTTTCAGTTACCGCTCTACCTACCGTGTTCGCTTGTCTCCGTGTCCGTTCCGTCATCCACTCATGTAATCAGCCTGTCGATATTCCTGTCCATGTGTTTATATTCCATATTCGCGTTTGTAAGTTCTGTTTTCAGTTTTGTTTTGTACATAAACTCCGTCCGAGTTTAGATCCACTCCTGGCATGTGTCTCCTAAACCCTATAGCCGGCGTTACATAGACACTCAAGTCAATGCCAATTTAACGTAATCAATTAACATAACACACGTCTTTGGACTGTGGAAGGAAACTGGAGTACCCAGAGTAATACCACATGAACATGGGGAGGGCATTCAGACTCCACACAGAAAGGACCCAGGCCGTTCCACCCTGGCATTGAACCCAGGACATTCTTGCTGTGAGGCAAAGGTGCTACCCACCGAGCCACTGTGTCACCTCTGTTGTGCTAAATGTATAATAAAAATTTTTTTTATATATGCCTTCTATATTTTATGCTGCATTACATGGTAGGCAATTTTCAACAACCTACTAAACCATATTAGATTCATAATTTGATAAACCATATTTGATTCATATCAACTTGCTAAACCATATTAGATTCATATTACCTTACTAAATGTTTTTAGATTAATTGCTAATAAGCTAAAAGATTCTGTGGAAAATCTACTCTAAATATATATCATTATATATTTTCTTGTGCACAAACGTAAATGTAATTGTATTGTTGTAGATTTTTCTAAACTGTAACCATTTGCCTAGAGAACTCACTAGGTAAGCAGCTACAAAAATCAAGAAGGGGGGTACCATCTGGGAACTGAATAAATGCTATGGTGTTTAGAGATGTAGAGAGGTAAGGCAAAGACAAATTACTAATAGAACAATGATGAGGCAGAAAGGAACCGTATCAACATTTATATCCAAACAATAATAACCCAAAAAAGGAAAATATTTAGAAAATGCAATAGATCATCATAAAGGCAAACATTCAACAAACAGACACTCCCCACTATACCAAACATCCCCCATGTTTTGCAGAGAATCAATGTCCATAGATGTCCATAATTCAATGTATGTGTACTTCCATTTCGGTATAAAACTGAAAGAACAAATAGCTTGGTCCCACCCGATAAATAGCAGCAAGGGAAGAGATGAAACTTGGGATGAAGAGAAAAGTCTTACAAACTCCGCAATCTCAAACCGTCCTCAGCTCCACCATAAAGGCTGTAGTGTTCAAGTAATACAAGAATCTCCTTCTGCATCAGAATGTAAAAGGGAGTCCCAAACCACATGTTTAATATTTTTACCATAGCATTATCATTTTAGCATTAGCAGCAAACATTAGCATTTCAGCAGCAGCATTAGCATTTTAGCAGCATTAGCATTTTAGCATTTTAGCATTAGCAGCAAACATTAGCATTTCAAAGAAAAGGAAAGCAAATACTCACAATAAGCCTGAAAACCACTAGGTTTCTCAAAAAAGGAGATTCCAAGGGAGAGTCCACATGCCTGAATGTAACTCTCAGCCACTTCTATCTAGCTTCCTGTATTTATACACCTAGCCCCCCTATCGCCCCCTAGCAGATAGGAGGAGGAACAACCCAAAAAAAACATGAAGTACTACAATACTACCTGATACAGATAACCAGTTTGGTTACATACCCTGCCCCCCAAGAGTCGACCCGGCCTGACCATAGTACCGCTTAAGGTGCTCTAATGGACGGTGTCGACCTGAGAAGGATTACTAGAGTAAGAAACCTGGTAGTTAACGGGATTGAGTTGCTTGACCACCTTAGCTGGACCTTTCCATTTTTCAGCTAGTTTGGCAGCAAACCCAGAATCGGCTCGAGACAAAGGGTGGGACCTCACCCAAACCAGATCATCTTCCCCAAATTCTTCCATCTTGCGGCGACGGTTGTAGTACCTGGCCTGTTTATTCTGGGCTTTCTCCACATTCGCCCGTACCTGCTGAAATAAGTCTTGCTGCCTTTGGATGACTTTGTAGGCTGCCTGCTCTGGGTCAGGTGGTTGGCTCAAAAGTCTCTCCAGTGGTCCTTTGAGCTTTCTCCCCAATGCAACCTCTGCTGGGGTGAAACCAGTGCTCTCCTGCCATGCAGTGTTTATAGCAAAGCGAAACTCTGGGAGCCATTGGTCCCACTGACGGCGTTTGTCCAGAACGTAGGCAGCAATCATGGTTTTGAGAGTCCTGTTAATTCGCTCAGTCAGGTTGGTTTGTGGGTGATAGGCCGTGGTGAGTCTCTGAACCACACCCCACTGCTGACAGATGGTATGGAGCAGATGGGAAGTGAACTGGGCTCCTTGATCAGACACCAAATAGGCAGGTGTACCCCACCGGGTAAAGACTTCGTTAATTAAAATACGGGCAATCTGGGGTGCTTTGGCAACACGGAGAGGAATACATTTGCTACAGTAATCTACTACGACTAAGAGGTGCTCATTCTGTCGTGGACTCTTCGGTAGAGGGCCCATAAGATCTACACCTAACATGTACCCAGGCTCCACGACCGGGGTGGACTGTAACAAACCTGAAAGCTTGGAGATCCGAGGTTTGTACTTCTGGCAAATCTCACATTCCCGACAGTACACCCACACGTCCTTTCGCATGGAGGGCCAGTACGCTACCTCCAACAGTTGTAAGAGTGTTTTCAGTTGCCCCAAATGGCCACTTAATGGATTGTCATGGGCATATTGAAGGAAAGCCTTCCAAAATTTGTTCTGGACCACCACTTGCCAAGTCTGGCCCTGATGTTGTTTGGGTATTGCCCTGAACAAAACATCATTCTTAAAAACAAAGCGGACCCGATCGTCCCTTGCTTTTGGGTTCTTGGCCTCTTATCGCATTGGCTGGAGGGTATCATCTACCTCCTGCTCCCTGGTAATTTCTGCCCAATCTACTGGCAAATCTTCCATCACCGATCTGACTGCCTGGTAAGTGGCCAGCATACCCTCCGCATCACTGGTGTGGATGCGTGAGAGAGTGTCTGGCACAATGTTACACTTTCCTTTGCGATAACGGACAGAGAAGTCGAAGCCTTGCAACCGTATGGCCCACCGGGTCAACCTCGAAGATGGTCTAGGATGGTTAAAAACCCACGTGAGCGCTGCATGGTCTGTGACTACTTGGAAGTGTCGTCCCTCTAGGTACACCCTCCACTTCTCAACAGCCCATACTACAGCCAGGCACTCCTTCTCGGACGTGGAGTAATTTCTTTCCGCTCCTCGTAGGAGTCTTGACGCATAAGCAATGACATGCTCTTGCTCATTAATTTCTTGAGAGAGTACAGCACTGAGCCCCTCCTCACTGGCATCAGTTTGTAGTTGGAATGGTTTACTGAAGTCCGGAGGAATTAGGACTGGTGCGCTGACCAATGCCTGTTTGATGTCCTTGAAAGCTTTTGTACATTCCTCAGTCCAGGCCCAGGTAGCGTTCTTCTTCTTTAGGGCATTCAGTGTGGCAGCTCTTTCAGCAAAGTGGGGAATAAACCGGTGGTACCACCCAGCTATCCCCAAAAATCTCTGCACCTCCTTGACAGACTGAGGTTGAGGAAAGTCCTGCACTGCCTTCACCTTGTCGAGGTCTTTGCTTATGCCTTCCCTAGAGATCCTGTGACCTAGAAACGTGAGGGATGTCTGTAGCAAGTTGCACTTTTTCAGGTTCAGTGTTAGTCCTGCTCGATGGAGACGCTCGAATACATCTTGGAGATGACAGAAACGTTGGTGAACAGAGGGAGAATAGACAACGATGTCATCTATATAAACAAAACATGACTTCCCCTTCAGGTCCCTTAAAACTGTTTCCATCAAGCGTTGAAATGCCACGGCAGCATTCTTCAGGCCAAAAGGAAGGACCAGAAATTCATATAATCCCTCGCATGTGACAAATGCAGACTTTTGGATACTGTCCCTCTCCAG